>JAODAL010015055.1:0-85219 GCA_025379985.1 Phyllomedusa bahiana
AAAAAAAATCGCAATTTTTAAACTTTAGCGCTCGAACACTGTATAAATGTTATGTAAATAAAATTCAATTTTTAAACTTTGCGCTCTAGAACAATGTTACAGTTTGTAAAAGAAATCGAATTTTTAAACTTTAGGCTCTGAATACTGATAAGTATATGTAAATAAATCGCTTTTTAAATTTTAGCGCTCAGAGCACTGATACATGTATTTTTAAAATAAAATGAAATTTTTTTAAACTTTGTGCTCTAGAGCACTGTTTTACATGATATTAAAAGAAATCGCAATTTTTAAACTTTAGCGCTCTGGGGACTGTATACATTTTTAAATGTAAAAGAAATCGAAATTTTTTTAAATTTTTTAGCGCTTTTTGGGAAATGTTAATTTTTATGTAAAAAAATGAATTTTTAAACTTTAGCGTCTGAGCACTTCCCACTTTTTTAAGAACTTTTAGTTTTTTTAAAATAACCCTTAATAAAAAAAAACTGATACTAGGCATTTTACAGTTGTTTTTTTTATTTTTTCATTGTGAGCATCCATAGAGAGGCCTAAAAGTGGAGCAAACATTTTATTTGCTCTGGACTGTGGGAAGAGCTTCCTCCTGACATAATTTCCACCAACAATAATGGTGTATATGCTTTACACCACATTTATTATGTGTTTTAGTATTTCTCACCTCACCCCCAAAAAAGGGGGGGTTGGGAAAAAGGGGTGTGGTTTATCAAGAAGCATGATTGGCGTGAACATTGTGTCCCAAATATGCCATAAAGTAAGCCTCCCAATAAAGGTTTTAAATGAGAAAAACCCCGTCTTACATGCACAGATTTATCCACATTGAACATGTGGCGCTTGAAAAGACTGTCTAAAAAACTTTACACGTCAAATTTTTTGGAGGGTATGATAATTGCCCCCCGTCTCCCCCGGTGTATAAAGTATTATGTCGGAGTTGCCAAGAGGAGTGAAGAAACAAAATTTTAAAATGCTCCAAGCTGATGTGTGTTTTATGTTCTTTATTTCAAGAATTTAGGTCGGGAATGCTGGAAAAAGGCCGGACACTTCTTTGATCTGCCAGATTTCTTATCCTGGAAAGCAACCGGGTCTCTTACCAGGTACGTCTGCATTGCTTGTATACACATGGAGTGGGTTAGAGTTATACCAGCAGTTACTGCAGATAATTGGATTAAAGGAGTTTTGCCACGAGTAGGGAACATGTTCGAGTCACTAATCCCCAAAAAATTTGGGGAAATCTCGCAAGGAAAAAAGGTGATTTTTTGATCCAAATATTTACTTTTTTGCCATACAGTTCTCTATCTTTTAAACACTAAAACGTAACTTTTATTATACTAACCTTAAACCTCTTACACACTTTTAAAAAACTGATCTCTTCCTCATTTTTAAACCCTTTTTGCTTCTGAAAGAGGGAATAACCCCTTTCAAATTTCAATTTGGTGGAACCCCACCTACAAAAGGGGGGAGCCTTATATCTATAAAAGTACTAGCTTCTAAGGGCCAAGCCAAAACACTTGGGCGTCGTCCCCAAAATCTATAGACACAGAACAAAAAAGGGCCCCCCTTTTGCCCCCGTCTGCAGCAGGTGACATTGTAGACAGGGGGTAGAGATAAAATTTTAAAACGTCCGTCGCAGTCCCTCTCCTTTCGATTCTATGGGATTTCTGAGTACAGCCGAGCAGTGCGTTCGGCTCTGCTCGAAATTCCCATAGATCCGAAAGGAGAGTCGTGCACTGAGAGATTCAAAGATTCGTTCCCTATTAGACAATAATGGGGTATCCTAATGATGTGCCATCATTGTCTATGGTGGCAAAACCCCTTTAAATTAATATTCCTCCCAGCATGCCTTAGGGTGAAGCAGCAATTTTATATGCTTCCAATGAGAGGAGTTCCTGTGCTCATTAGCGCCCTCTACTGAGTACTGCACTGAAGTGACCATGGAACTGAACACATTGCTGACTGGCAAAAGTGGTTGTCACTTTATGTAGGGTAGTTTTGGTAATAAACGAACCCCTGATATGGGCCATTATAATCGTGTAGGGCACTAATTCAGAGCAGTAGCACCAATTTATTTTATTTATGAACCTAGCAACTAGGGGGCAGAATGGGGCAAGACACAATATTTTACCTAATGGTTTAGGGGCAAGGTTTTTGGCAATGGTTTATTTGTTGCCCCAGTCTTTTATCTAAATATGCAGAACAGGTCACCCAGCACTAGTCCCCGGCGCCGCCGCTATACGCCGCCACCGCCGATCGTTAGGGTCCTAAGCCGCTACCAGTCGCTAAGCTATCGGCTTAGCGGCTTAGGAAACCTTTGGCGACGGCTGCGGTGGCGGGACTAACTGTATGTGCGTCCGCCGGACGCACATACAGTTTTGATGCTTTTAGCGGAGCAGAGAGCTCCGCGGGAGTAATCTGTGGCCGCACAGGATGTGCACAGCCCAGGCGGCGTGCGCGTCATCACGCTGCCCGCGCGCGGCCTGGTGACGTCACGCCGCTGAAGAAAAGACCGGGAGCTGCGACAGCGGCAGGGAGCGGAGGTCAGGTAAGTGCTGTCAGGGTATTTTCTTTTAATTAGCGCTATTCATGCTGGGGTCTATTATCTACTGTTATATGTGCAGGGAGGGGGCTGTTATCTATTGTTATATGTGCAGGGAGGGGGGCTGTTATCTATTGTTATATGTGCAGGGGGGGGGGGCTATTATCTATTGTTATATGTGCAGGGAGGGGGGCTGTTATCTATTGTTATATGTGCAGGGAGGGGGGCTGTTATCTATTGTTATATGTGCAGGGAGGGGGGCGGTTATCTATTGTTATATGTGCAGGTAGGGGGGTATTATCTATTGTTATATGTGCAGGGAGGGGGGCTATTATCTATTGTTATATGTGCAGGGAGGGGGGCTATTATCTACTTATATACGTGCAGGGAGGAGCTATAATCTACCTACATATGTGCTGTGAGGCCTATAAGCTACCTAAATATACACGTGCTGTGGGGCCTATAAGCTATCTATATACCTGCTGGGGGACCTAAACCTGCCTATATACCTGCTGGGGGACCTAAACCTGCCTATATACCTGCTGGGGGACCTATAACCTGTCTATATACCTGCTGGGGGACCTAAACCTGCCTATATACCTGCTGGGGGACCTAAACCTGGCTATATACCTGCTGGGGGACCTAAACCTGGCTATATACCTGCTGGGGGACCTAAACCTGCCTATATACCTGCTGGGGGACCTAAACCTGCCTATATACCTGCTGGGGGACCTAAACCTGCCTATATACCTGCTGTGGGGATCTATAACCTGCCTATATACCTGCTGTGGGGATCTATAACCTGCCTATATACCTACTGGGGGACCTAAACCTGCCTTTATACCTACTGGGGGACCTAAACCTGCCTATATACCTGCTGGGGGTTCCATAACTTGCCTATATACCTACTGGGGATCCATAACTTGCCTATATACCTACTGGGGGATCCATAACCTGCCCATATACCTGCTGGGGGACATATAAACTACACACCTACCTACTGGAGATATATCAAGTATATAACCACCTACTAGAGGACGTATAACTTACTGGGGGACCCTTTTACCTTCACTGGGGGACACATAAATTACTGCGTTACTGCTAATAGTCGTTAAGCCGGTTGTTAAGGCCTCAGCTCAAGTCAGTTGATAAGTGTTCGCACTCGACTCCGCGGACTCCCGTCGGTTGTTAAGCCAGTTGTTAAGGCCTCACGTCGATTGTTAAGACCTTAGCAATCGACTCCGGGGACTACCCAGCACTTCAGTCACTTTTACCATTAGATCCTCTGCCAGTGTTTCTAGGAGAGAGGTTTGTTGTTAGATAGATATCAAATGAAGGAAACTATGAGGATTCATAATAATAATCTTTAGTTCTATAGCGCCAACATATTCCATAGCACTTTACAATGGAGAGGATATAAGTACAGACAAAAAAATATTACACAGTAAAAAGCTGCTTACAGATCAGATGTTTGAGGGCCTTGCTCCCAAGAGCTTACACTCTATGATTAGGACTGATTGGCTAATGGAGGGTTTGGAGGGTTTATAGGGGTTGTCTCGCTACAAAGATTAGCTTTCAACATGTAGGGAACACTAAATGAAGACGTTTTCTAAATACATTGCTTTGTTCATCTTTTTTTGTTAAGGAGCTACAAATGATTTTATCACCTCCCTGGCTCTTTCTGTTCCTTCAGTGACCAAGCTGTTTACTCCTTTTCCCTTGCTGTTTGTTCTATGTGATAAGAGGGAGTGATGTCATCACACAGGTCTTGGCAGCTCTCTGCTGGCCAGCAGTAAAAAGCTTGTTTTTATCTGATCTTTCAGACAAAAGCTTGTAATCACTGCTGTTTACTTTAGATAAATCTCCTGCTAGCAGTTTCAGAGAGCTGCTAAAATAATCTAAACTAATTAGCAGACTGAAAACAAGGAGTTGAATACATGGAGCTCATATGCTAATTACAGACAGTCTGAACAGGAAGTGAAAGGATGCATCTATGAAACTCTGATGGAAGACAACCCCTTTAAGGGGCAAAATCTTTTTCGGCAAATGTGTATTTCTTAGTTATCGAAGAATAACCCATAATTCACTGCAGAGGGGAGAATATCTGCTTATCCGTGTCACAGACAGGACCTGGTGCTACTTTTAATTTTTCCTTAAAAGGCGTCTTTTGTTTCAAGATTTTTGTTCCTGATGAGGAAATTCGATCTGAAATATTCAGTCTTAAACCTTAAATCCTAAATTTTGTATTTCTGAAACAAAACCCGCTGTGATCCAAAAACAACCCAAGATAATCATCATCTATCATCCTATTGATCTCCCTAAAACGCTAACCAAATATATTACCCCCAAGCCAAGAGATTAGTAGCAGGGGAATAGAGGTGGAGGGGGTGGGAGGAGGGGTTCTCTTTATAACAGATGTTTAGAGGTAATCATAAACCTTCTACCTCTCACTTCTCTGTCCTTCCCTGGAGTTGCCTTAATCAAATTATAGGGATTTTGACTGAATATAAAACTCACTGCCTCCATCTTTTTTTCTGTACATTTCTACTGAGGAATTCATTTTTGATTAATCTTTCCGTGCGCTGTACTTTTTCCGTCTTCGTCGCAGGTTGAACTGTAGGATTTGATTTATACTCAAAGCCCTTTAATACTGGAAGCCAAAAACAACATTTTCTTCACCAGGGAAAAATAACCTTTAAAAGTTGGAGGTAAAAAAAATTCAAATTAAGTTGGAATTTTCGACAATCAGTTTTGTGTAAATTTTTTATTTTTTTTTACAAGTTCAGTTATCCGTGATTTCATATGTTCTTGTATGGAAATTAACATCAGACTGAGAACAAAGGGCTCTGGATGACAAATCCTCAGGTTGCCAAAAATGGACCCAAGTTAGACTATAGCAAGATTCCAATAATCTGGAATTTAATGTTCTAATGTTAGAATTTTGCTAAAAAGAAAAAAAGACTAAAAATTGATCACAACATCCAAAACAATGGGCCCTCACAGCATGAGCCCTTACAGTTTTGATCAAAACTGTTGCTAAGATCCTCAAATTGCTATGCAGGTGGTGTGCATGCGTACCTGCTGTGTATCAGTGGAGTTGATACCAAGGGGTCACCATTGGAGTTGATACCAAGGGGTCACCATTGGAGTTGATACCAAGGGGTCACCATTGGAGTTGATACCAAGGGGTCACCATTGGAGTTGATACCAAGAGGTCACCATTGGAGTTGATACCAAGGGGTCACCATTGGAGTTGATACCAAGGGGTTCACCATTGGAGTTGATACCAGGGGTTCACCATTGGAGTTGATACCTGGGGTTCACCATTGGAGTTGATACCTGGGGCTCACCATTGGAGTTGATACCAGGGATTCACCATTGGAGTTGATACCTGGGGCCCACCAGTGGCGTTGACACCCGGGGCCCACCAGTGGCGTTAACATCCAGGGCCCACCAGTGGTGTTGACACCTGGGGCCCACCAGTGGAGTTGATTCTGGGAGCCCACCCTACAGTTACTGTACATGACTGCACATGAAGCTTTCTGCCTTACACCCTAAAAAGCAACCCCAGATGTACCATGTCCAGGGGCCAAGCAGGGGTTTCCTCTGCTCCACTGTGGGCCAGTCCAAGCCTGTTTGTAGGGTACAGATATCCAACAGATATCATGCTAAGGGTCTAAAGGTGGAGGCAAATCTTGGTAATCCTAACTCGAACCCCAAGGCAGCCTGTCCAACTCATGGCCCAGCACTATGCCTATCCTCCTCCAAATCCTTGGTTCCCATTTCCCTCATTTAGGGTCACATGTATGAACCTGTTTAGGCAGGGGCGTTGCTAGGTTCCCAAAACATACGGGGTTCGGGCCCTTAAGTTTTTCTGAGGACGGCTGGGTTCACACGGTATTTTTTGCGTCTCGTGAACTGCGGATGTATTTTTACAGAGAAAAACCTTTGTATGTAGACGCTCAGGAGAAATATAAGTGATTACACTGATGTTACATTTAGTGACTCACAGGAGACGTCTCTGAAGAGTTGTTCTCTTTCTCTTCTTCTCCATCTGCCCCAGACGCCATGACGACTTCTACCGTCCACAACTCTTCACTGAAAAATTTACAAAACAAACATCTTAGACTCCTCATTTTATCAGCATTTCTCTACAATTTCCTATCTCTATACAAACTCCCCATCTATAGTGCACCAAATGGTAATATGGTAATAATTACCCCCTTATAGGTAAATATCTGCCCCCTATAGCCAGGTTGTAGCCCCCTTAGCCAAGTAGTTGCCCCTTCTAGCCAGTTTGCTGACCCCTCTAGCCAGGTTACTGCTCTCTGTAGCTAGGTTGCTGCCCCCTTTAGGCAGTAACATGCCCCCTGTAGCCAGTAATATGCTCCTTGTAGTAAGGTTATTAGCCCCCCTTAGCAAGGTGATATGCCCCCCTTAGCCAGGTAATATGCCCCCTTTAGCCAGGTAATATGCCCCCTGTAGCCAGTGATATGCCCTGTGTAGCCAGTGATTTGCCCCTCTGTAGCCAGTGAGATGCCCCTCTGTAGCCAGTGATATGCCTCTCTGTAGCCAGTGATATGCCCCTCTGTAGCCAGTGATATGCCCCCTGTAGCCAGTGATATTCCCTGTAGCCAGTGATGCTCCCCTGTAGTCAGTAGATGCCCCCTGTAGTCAGTAGATGCCCCCTTATAGCCAGTAGATGCCCCCCTGTTGTCAGTAGATTCCTCCTTATAGCCAGTAGATGCACCCCCTGTAGCCAGTACATGCCCCCCTGTAGCCAGTACATGTCCCCTGTAGCCAGTGATGCCCCCCCTGTAGCCAGTAATATGCCCCCCCTGTAGCCAGTAGATGCCCCCTGTAGCCAGTAGATGCCCCCTGTAGCCAGTAGATGTCCCCCTGTAGTCAGTAGATGCCTCCTTATAGCCAGTAGATGCCCCCCTGTAGCCAGTAGATGCCCCCTGTAGTCAGTAGATGCCCCCCTGTAGTCAGTAGATGCCTCCTTATAGCCAGTAGATGCCCCCTGTAGTCAGTAGATGCCTCCTTATAGCCAGTAGATGCCCCCCTGTAGCCAGTAGATGCCCCCCTGTAGCCAGTAGATGCCCCCTGTAGCCAGTAGATGCCCCCTGTAGCCAGTAAATGCCCCCTTGTAGCCAGTAGATGCCGCTGTAGCCAGTAGATGCCCCACTGTAGCCAGTAGATTCCCCTTCTGTAGCCAGTAGATGCCCCTGTAGCCAGTAGATGCCCCTGTAGCCAGTAGATGCCCCTGTAGCCAGTAGATGCCCCCCTGTAGCCAGTAGATGTCCCCCCTGTAGCCAGTAGATGCCCCCCTGTAGCCAGTAGATGCCTCCTTATAGCCAGTAGATGCCTCCTTATAGCCAGTAGATGCCTCCTTATAGCCAGTACATGCCCCCCTGTAGCCAGTACATGCCCCTCTGTAGCCAGTGATGCCCCTCCTGTAGCCAGTAGATGGCCCCTGTAGCCAGTAAATGGCCCCTGTAGCCAGTAAATGGCCCCTGTAGTCAGTAGATGCCCCCTTGTAGCCAGTAGATGCCTCCTGTAGCCAGTAGATGCCCCCCTGTAGCCAGTGATATGCCCCTCTGTAGCCAGTGATATGCCCCTCTGTAGCCAGTTATATGCCCTCTGTAGCCAGTGATGCCCCCTGTAGCCAGTGATGCCCCCTGTAGCCAGTAGATGCCCCCTGTAGCCAGTAGATGCCCCCATAGCCATTAATATGCCCCCCATAGCCATTAATATGCCCCCCCCTGTAGCCAGTAGATGCTCCCTGTAGCCAGTGACATGCCCCAATAGCTAATAAAAAATAAAATAAAAAAACAACTTACCTCAGCAGGGGTCCCGCGGTCAGGGTCCTGCAGCTCGAGTACGGTGTAGCAACGTGATGTCATCACACTACTTACGCCGTCTCGCGGAGCCCGGGACCTCCTCGGCCGGCAGAGCTACCGGCTTAGAGGATCCCAGCGTTGCAGGGGGGTGATGAAAGCGATGTGTCACACCCCCTGCGACGCCGACGTGTATGTACAGCGCTTACCAAGCGCTGTACATACAGGGGGGAAGAGGCAAGACGGGAACGATCCGTCCTGCCTCCTCCCCGACTCTGACTGCTACGGCCGCTGTGAAACGGCCACAAAGTCAGAGATCGGCAGGCGCCGCCCGCACTAAGAAGCACTCCAGGCCCGCGGTAGCGGCCTGGAGCCGCCGAGACTCGGGGCACAGACGGATTCATTCGGGCTCGTGCCCCGAATGATTCTGTCTAGCGACGCCCCTGTGTTTAGGTCTAAAACTCACTTTTTTGCCCATAGGTTACTATGGGCAAAAGACTGAGTTTTAGACTTAAACAGCTTCATACATGTGGCCCTTAATATCTTTTGGTGAATGAATCCAAAACAAATTCACAAAGGAGACTGGGGCAAAAATGTACTTCATCAACTTGTGTCTAATTCTTGCTATAGTATATACTGTAAATATAGCAGAGCTGGAGTTAGCATTGATTTTTTGTGTGGTTTGTGAGTTGAGATAATGGAGATGGCTCAACTACAGTCCAATGGAAAACCACAGATAACAGGAGTTGGCACCTCATGGCTGGAGAACATTTTAGGCAATATTTTGTGTGCACACCAGTAATACACACACTTAGCTCTGCTACATCTCTGCTACATTCTGTCTATTGTGGGGCTTATAAGACTGTTTGGAGTCACATTACATTATTGTGTCTAACTCGAGTGATACGTTCTTCATCTGCGCTCTGATTTTTCCTTTCTTATATAACCGGATCCTGTGCGGCGTCTTGGATCAGCGGCGAGGTATTTACTGCCGTCCCATGTGTCTCTTTATTTCTCGAACTTCAAAAGTTGAGTTAAGTCTGTCTTATTAACAACAATGGTTTAAGAGCTCGGCTGTAAGGTAATCTCACACTGCAGCCGGGGTCCTGACAGTCTCATTATTAACATACTGTCTGAGCCGCTGCTCATCTCAGGTTACTGGATTCCAGGTCTTGACATTTCATGTATTACTGTATCCTGTGCACTGGATCTGCTGCAAGTACTGGGCTATTATATGCAGGTCTATGGAGCGGGTTACATGTTTGGGATGAGAGCTGGTCCTAGACATTACATTTTATTTCCATAGACGTTTCATTTCCATATCTACAATCCACTGTCTATAGAAGCTGACGAAGTCTAATTGTAGATTTCTAACGAGTGGCGGATAAACGAGTGGTGGATTAGGTCAACTATGAACCGTATTCCCCAAACCTGGACCGCCTCTTTCCCCTTCACTTCACTATTGCACCGTGCTTTTAGTCTATTTTTTTATGGACAAGGGGCTTGTCACCCTTCCTGTTGTCAAATGGTTGTGTCTTTACACTAGGTCTATTCCAAATGTCAGCGGCACACTAACAACTAAGAAAACATCAAAGGCATATAGGAATTTTTTTTTAAATGCATTACTGCTAAGGATATTTGAAAATTTGGGGTTCTTAGTTCCCAATTTTGATCAAAAGCTCACCTCCCAATTGCGTCAAGGGGACCCCAGCACAGGTGAGTCCTAACACTAAAACGTTACCTCTCTTGGAGCCTGTTCAGACTACAACGCCTTAGGGAGTGAAAAGGACTAGCTACTGAGTATCCTGCACTGATTTAAAACCTCTGGAGATGGGCGGAGTGCAAAAAGCCAACGAGGCAGCCACTCCTCATACAGACTAAAAAAAAAAACCTTGTTTGGCAATGCACATCCAAAAACATTTTTTGAAAAAAATAAATTTAGGTGCACACTGGCGAGGCAATAACATACATCTATTCCAAATGTCAGCGACACACTATTAACTAAGAAAACATCAAAGGCATATAGGAATTGTTTTACACTAGGTCTACACAACATATAGCTTGTTGGCTGCATGCGGCTCGCCAAAGCATTTCTGGTGGCCCACCACAAAGGGGCATGGCCTATATAAAACTGCCCCCAAAATGGTTGATATTGCCTGGTTTGGGGCATGCTGGGGGAGGGGGCGTTCCTGGATAGTTCGGGTGCAGTCCCATCCAGTGTAGGTTGCAATCCAGGGGGCAGTATCAGGTGGTTCATCGCTCACATTCTGCAATGTTGTGCAGGTGTACTCTACACTGACAGTATCCCATTGTGTAGGTACACATTACATGACAAGGTGGATGGTATCAGGCTCAGATTGGTCCACAGGGGAGCAGGGGAAAACGAGAAAACCCATATGGGCCTTTGGACTTGGTGGCCCCTTGGGCACGGCAGGCCTGGGACTGCTTTTTAAGAATATGGGCTTGTCCCCACGGCACGGTTTTTCAGGCGGCCGCATACGTGTCCTCCCCCCCTTCCCCCCGCGGCCGTGGGGACGGCACACAAACCGGACAAATACCGGTCGGATAAACCGACCGGTATTTGTCCATTGCTGTGTAAACGGGCCCTAAGAGGTAGAGAGAAAGAGAGGCAGAAAGCAACATGCATGTGCAGTAGCTTAAAGTTGGCCCCCAAGAATCAACTCCACTGGTGGGCTCATGGCACCTCAGTCCAACACTGACAGTAACACCCACATGTCAATTAGATCTATCCTACAAAGTGAATTTGTTGCTTAGTTTTTAAGGAATACAAACTAACTTAAATGGACTTGTCAGAAGAGGTAACTGCTTTGCTATGAATCCAGTGACTCGCAGGTGAAGGCTTCTCCAATTGTAAACATTCTTCTTCATTTTCTTCTATATTCAATCCAGACTACCATGTTGACTTCTCCAGACCACTGCATAGATTGAGGCTGAGACATACAGTGGGTTGCAAAAGTCTTCCTACCTTATGAACCGTTCCTCAATTTAGACATTAAAGCCACAAACTTAAACATATTTTATGTGATCGAGCAACAGAAAGTAGCAAGTATTAGTGAGGTGTAAAAAAAATGATACAGACTTTTCCAAATTGTTGAAAAAAAAAAGTGAAAAGGGTAGCGTGCATGTGAATTCAGCAGCCTATACTCTGATTCCCCTAAATAAAATCCAGTGTGACCAATTGCCTCTAGAGGTTATCTAATTTAGTACATAGAGTATATCTATATGTAATTTATTCAGAGTTAAGCTACAGCTGATTTGTGCAGGCCTCATGAACAAACTGCATAATTAAAACCAAGTAATAAAAAAGACAGCTCAGGGATAAAGTTGTGGCAAAGTGTATTGCAGAGTTAGAATTTTTTTTTTTTTTAAAGGAAGAAGTATGGCACAACTGCTAACCTACCAAGACATGGCCGTCCACCTAAGCTGACAGCGCAGACAAGGATAGCACTAATTAGAGAAGCAACCAAGAGGCCCACGGTCACTCTGGAGTAGCTGCATAGATCCCTAGCTCAGGTGGGAGAATCTGTCCCCAGCACAACTATTAGTTTTGTACTCCACAAATTTGTCCTTTATGGAAGAGTGGGAAGAAGAAAGATTACTGCACATTACAGGTTTTAGTTTTTGATTTGACTGTGAACAAAACTGCAATTTGCATAAAATCTTTGACTACTAAGAGCCACCTTATAATCCACCTGTTTACATTTCACCCCAAAATAAATTATGCCAAAATTGTTTGCAGTGGCTTAGTGCATTACTTGACAACTCTCCAAGAACATGGACGCTGAAAGGGGTGGGGCTTATGTAGACCCCACCTGAAAAAAGATGTTCCCCGATAGGGTGTGGTTGTTTCTAGGCTGGTATGGCATTTTAGGGATTAGGGCTAAAATATCCCATTTTATTATTGAGTTGGTTGGCAAGTATGCATATGCGAAAAAACAAGTATTCTACTGTAATTTCCAGGGCTAATGTCCAGTGTTAGCTTGAAGCAGTTTCAAGTGTCAAGTAAATATGAAGCCTTCTAATATACTTTGCGTTGCGTTTATATCTGCTTGTTGTCAGTGAATGGAAACATGAATATTTACATTAAAAGGATCCTGTACAGAAAGAATACTTCTCACAGCTAAGGAAACGTAAGGGTCTGTCCCCACGGCACAGATTTTCCGTTGTTTTTACAGACAGTTTTCAGATTTAAAAACAGTCTGTAAACTGACTGTCAACCTTTAACATTGACATTAATAGAAAATCCGTGCAGCAGTCCCCATTGCATGGATTTTCCGCTGGACATTTTTTTACACCACCAGTGGTCCGAAAAACACGTTCATTCTCCCCCACATTTCCCAACTGGTATTTGGTCTTTACCGTGTAAATGCACTGTGAGGATTAGCAGTCACAGAGGCAGGCACAAGCGGGTAGGTTGCAAACAAAAATACAGGGTTTTATTTTCACCAGCAAACAAACAGCAAAAATAACAGAAAGTCTAAGGCCCTGTTCACACGACGGTTTTGGCCGCGGTTTTCGCCGCGGTTCCCGCCGCCGACGCCTCGTCGGACCGGGCCACAAACTCGCGTCTCCCAACGCGGGTTTGCGGCGCCGGCGGTGGGTGTGGCCTTGTGGCGGGAGGGGCATGGTTTGGGGCGCGGCTTGCGCCGACGGTTTGCCCCTATGCAAATTAATAGCAAGGGGAAAACCGTGGCGCGAGCCGTGTCCCAGCCTCGCACCACCCGCGGCGACACCCGCGGCGACGCCCGCGGCAGCACCGCGCGGCCGCCGCGCAGTGAACTCCCTGTCAGGAATTGACAGAAGAGTTCTTCACACGCGCGGGTTGGGCCGCGGCCCAGGAGCAGTGTGAATATTAACGCGGTTTCCCATAGGAAACCATGTTAATAAACTAGGCGCAATTTGGCCGCGGTTATGGCCGCGGAAACCGCGTCAGAACCCGCGGCCCTAACCGTGGCCAAATCCGTCGTGTGAACAGGGCCTTATGCAGCAGGCTTACTTCAGCCGTATAACATGTATCCAAACAAAGGATGAGTCCAGCATCAAAAGGAGCAGACATGTACTCCACCGTGTAGCTGTTGAAGTCTCTGTGCAGCAGACCCACTGGTCTGGTTTTTGGGGTCAGTAGCAGGCTCCTCTCTCCTGCTCAGCACCCTCTGGAGAAAAGGGCTTCCAAACCCTGTTTAGCATCAGGTTGACTCTCTCTCACCTGGTCTCTTCCTGCACAGGCTTTAAAGGCCTAGGAACACCGGTAAATCCTGGACCGGAGGGGTGAACGGCCTCCCACCCACGCCACAGCCGTTAAGAAAAAGACAGCCCATTCAAGCTGCATAGCAGCTATACTAAAATACTAACCTATAAGTAACCTATGGTTACTTAACTAAATTGCTGTCTTTTCCCCCACCAAGGTCCAGTTCCTTGGTGGCCCCACTAGTGCAGTTCTCCTGCTGCAACTCAGACGTTTCGAAAGGCCGGGAAGTACCAATGGATCGGGCTCCCATACATCACTGGAACTTGCATACACCTTGTAGCAACCTATTAGGGACATATCTTTCTTCCACCACTTTCCCTGCTGGTTGCTTACAGCACCCACAGAATATTATTCAATCTAAATACTGTATTTATCTTATAGACAAACAGATACATTTTACCTGCATTAATACATTGTAGCACACTAGCCACAGAGAAGAAAATTTTGGCTGTGAATCCACCCAGTTTTAGCATTTAGGGAAATCTTATCCATCAGGTCAGCAAGAATTTCAGAATTTGTCAAGTATCTTTGCACCAGTATAACCTTCATTTCAATATTCGCTTTAGGCTGCATTTTCCAACAAAAAAAATCACAAGAAAATCCCATAGAACAGAATGTAGAGTCATGCGCATGCACAGCCAGCTCTCCATTCCAAGCTGGCACTTTCAAGTAGAGGATGGTCCTAAAGGTGGGACCTGCACTTATCTGACATTAATAGCAGAAACCCCTTTGAATCTCCTGGGCCTTGATGCAAAATGTGTAAAAGGGCCCCCACCTACCATGTACCGTTTGTAATACTGGGATCTTCTTATGAGGCAGTAGAGCCAGAGGCGTAACTTCAAGCTCTTGGGCCCTAGTGCAAAAAGTGAAATGGGGCCCCCAGTTACTATGCACCATTTACAATACTGATGTCTTCTTATGTGGCAGAAGGGCTTTTGGGGTCCCTGAGGCTGTAGGGCCCGGTAGCGATTGCTATCACTGCACCCCCTGTAGCTACGCCCCTGAGTAGAGCCTTTGAGCCTTATTAATGACTGCTACTCCTGCACCCTCCATAGCTCCTGCAGAGGGGTAACTTAGGAAGCTCCTGATCCCAAATGCAAAATCTGTGACCAGGCCCCCATCTCCTACACCAGGACTTGGGTGTTTTTGCTATCCCTGCACCCTCTATAGCTCCACCCCTGCTTATATGTGAGCCCCTGTTAGCCTCCCCTCCCACCGCTATCTCTAGAAATGCTACATCTTACGAGTGACCCTGAGGTCTGCAGGTCTGACCGTAGCGCTGGGCTGTTTGTTGCTATCCTGAGCATGCACTGTACAGCCAGACGCTTCCATGGAGGATGGTGGGTTAAGGCAGCAGAGATATTCCTGGCAGGCGGCCATAATCGCAGCCAACGATGAAGTCATCCTCAAATCTCTGCCTCACTAAGCCTCGGCAATGAGTCTTAATTTGACAAAGCAATGGCTACTTGATAAACAATTAAACAAGGTTCTGTGGGAAGTGGTCTTAAGACGAGTTTCGATATCATGTGAAACTGTGAAATCCGAGCTCGGTTCCCTCTTCCCCTCCCCTCTCCTCTCTATTGCAGCTTAGTGACGGCTTTTCATCTTGGTCTGTACAAGATATGAAACTTGAGATCGACTCGCGGCCTTTGTCTATTTTGGACGCATGATCTCAGGGATTGATTGCACTGATTTTCTTCACTTTATGTTACATATATTTCTGAATTCATTAATTCTTCAAGACACTTAAAGGAGTCACCCAGTTTTATGTAAATGAAACCTAATCACTGCCCTACTAGGTAAAATGGATGTTATGCATTTGACCACTAATTAGCAATGTCGCTTTTTCTAGTTAAAAACACACGTCCTTAAAGGGGTTGTCTCACTACAAGGATTGCTGCTTTTTATGATAAAGATCTTGCAAAAACAAGTCACTTTGCAATATTTGTTCATTAAACGTGTCCTATCTATTCCTAGATATCCCCTCTTGTATGCATCATCTTCTCAGGTCGCTATAGCTACAGAACTGTTTGATTTCTCCTGATCGGCTGCCAGCACTGTTTGCTATAGCTATAGACCTGGCTTCTACTGCTGCCTAGTAGAAGCCAGTAGACACGCCCCTGAATACAAAGTGAAACCAAGAAAACAGGACTGAGGTAAGATGAGTCAATGTAGTGAGACAACCCCTTTAAGAAAAGTGTATTTTTGTTAAAAACAATATTCATTGAAAACATTTTTCATTTTTTTTTTCTTTCAGCAGTCTTATGCAATTAAAAAATACAATATAACATCTTGTCCTTTTCTAGCTGAAATAGGAAAGAGATGAAACTCTGTTACTGAATCTAATTAAGCAGTTAAGACATAAACTTTAATATATACTTATAAAAATGTACAAATAAACCTCAATAAAAGAATTTCTTAAATGGGCTAGGAAGATGGATTAATGACGGTCTACTTGTTGCAAACTAGAATAGGAGGTTAATGATTGTATGGTTTTGATGTATGCTCCCCATTTTTAAACCTGTAGAGTCCTACCTATTCTGTGGGTTAATCACCCCGAAAAGGGTGTCCCCATTCCGGATAGTTTGCCCAATAGGCTCTATCATCCCCTGTCAAATAACAAAGCAGATAAGATAACCTCAAATATTGCACTAATAGACCATCAAATATACAACAAAATGCTATTTGTGCAACATTTGAGGTTATTTTATCTGATTTGTTATTTGACAGGGGAGGATAAGGCCTATTTGGGCAAGCAATCCGAAGCGGGGACACCCTTTTAGGGGCGATTACTCAACATAATAGGTAGGATTGTATAGATATATAGATGTATATTGTATAGATATAGAGTTGAAACCAGAAGTTTACATACACTTTATAAAAAGACACGTATTCATGATTTTCTCACTATCTGACATGAAATCAGAATAAACCTTCCCCATTTTAGGTCAATTAGGAACCAAAATTATTTATATTTGTCAAATGCCAGAATAATGAGAGAGAGAGAATTTTTAAGGCATCTTTTTTACTTTCTGCAAAGTCAAAAGTTTCCATACATTTCATTAGTATTTGGTAGCTTTGCCCTTAAACTGTATATCTTGGGTCAAATGTTTTGGATCCTTCCACAAGCTTCTAACAATAATTGGTGGTAATTTTGGCCCATTCCTCCTCACAGAACTGGTGTAACTGAGCCATATTTGTAGGTCGTCTTGCTTGCACCTGCCTTATCAGCTTTGCTCATACATTTTCAATAGGATTGAGATTACGGTGTTGTGATGGCCACTTGAAAACATTGACTTGGTTCTCCTTAAGCCACTTTGTAACCAGTTTGGCAGTCGCTTCGGGTCATTGTCCATTTGGAAGATCCATTTCCACCCAAGCTTTAACTTCCTGGCTGATGTCTTCAGATGTTGCTTCAGTATTGCCACATAATCTTCTTTCCTCATGATGCCATTTATTTTGTGAAGTGCAGCAGTCCTTCCTGCAGCAAAACAACCCCACAACATGATGCTGCCACCCCGTGTTTCACAGTTGAGATGGAGTTCTTAGGCTTTCAAGCTTCTCCCTTTTTTCTCTAAATGTAATGATGGTCAGTATTGCAAAACAGTTCAATTTCAGTATCTTGGGTTGATATGCACATGTTGGACCCAAGCACGTTCATCTCTGAGATGCAGAACCCATCTGCTTCCTGCACGGTATGAAGGCTGGACATTCTCATCCTGTTTTACTTGTGTATAATTGTTTGTACGGATGAACGAGGCCCCTTCAGGTATCTGGAAATTGCACCCAAGGATGAACCATACTTGTGCAAGTCCACAATTCTCTTCCGGATATCTTGGCTGATTTTTTCAGACTTTCCCATGATGTTACACACAAAAAGTGTGTTTTTCTGGTGTGTGTTAAAAAATACACCCACAGCTGTGTCTCTAACTCAGATGTTGCCAATAAACCTATAAGAAGCTTCCAAAGACTTGACATCATCATATGGGCTGTCCCAAATTGTTTAAATGCAGCGTAATCCTAGTGTATGTAAATTTTTTACTTTAAAATAAGAAATAATAGAATAAATAGAAAATAATAAAAATGCCCTAAATTCTTTTTCTCTCGTTATTCTGGCATTTGGTAAATATAAATAATTTTGGTTCCTAATTGCCTAAAACGGATTTATTCTGATTTCATGTCAGATAGTGAGAAAAACATGCAGATGGGGCTTTTTATATAGTGTATGGAAACCTCTGGTTTCAACTGTATACACTACTCACAAAAAAGTTAGGGATATTTGGCTTTTGGTTGAAATATCAGGATGAACATAACATTTCTTGAACTTTTTTTAGATGAACTGAGACCATCTTTTAACTTTAGATGCACTCGTCCAACTGTTCAGTGTTTCAGTACTTTTTGCACAACTTGTTGATCTCTAACAAGGAGCTTAATGGCAAAATTCACAACAGGTGTTTGATTCCCTGAATCACACAAACATTTAGCAGATCAATTTGAATTGGAATTTAAACAGTCCTCCTCATCATGCTGATCACATTTGATATCATGAGACAAAGACAACACCTTACAATCCATCAACAGTATCTCGTCATTGCGAGGCTTCAAGCAGGATGCTCTCAGGCTGAACTGGCCACTGAGCTTTAGAGTGTCACAGAGTGTCATCAGAAGGTTGTTTTAGAGGTACAGAGAGACTGGAAGAGTCACAGAAAGGCAAAGAAGTGGATGTGCTTTGGCTCCATCACACACTGATGAGCGCTTCATTGTAACCAATGCCCTGCGAAGCCGGATGATGAATGTCACACAAATCCAGGTGGAAGGGGAGAGGCAACCAAGTGTTGCATCAGACAATTCATAATCGTTTACATCACTGTGGTCTGTGTGCTAGAAGACCTGACCACACCACCAGGGGAAGGGATCATTGGGCTAGCATGGGGGCCCGAGAGCATGTACCTGGACAAAGGGGCCCGTGCTCCACCCGTGCTGTTCCCCGTGATAAAAGTCGATTCCCCTAAAAAAGAAAATAATGGGCCCCCCGATTTCTGGAAGGCGCTATCCCCTCACCCCCAAAATAAGGTTTGGGGAACCTCGCTGGGCGTCTAGTTTTCCCAAAACCCTTTTAAAATTAATCTAATTGTCACGTCAAGGGAGGTTCCCGGAGCCCTGACTGGTACCCCGCCCCCTGTCCCCCCCCCCACTTGGGGTGTGCCCCCAGATGGCAACGGCAACTTGGGGGACATCCTGGCTGCTAGAGTTCGGGGGGGGCCATCAAAGGGACAATAGTCCCGAAAAGTCCGGGGCAATACCAAAAAAAGGGAAAAGCCAAAATCCCCCAAATCAGAACCCGAGGGTTTAAAAATAAACAAAACCCAGGTTTTAAACACCCAAAGGGGCGAAGGGACAAAATCAGGGAAAAACAAGCCGAGGGGAAGTAAAAAAGCCAAGGTCGGTACAAAAAAGTAAACAGCAAAAATAAAAAAACCCCAGGGGAAAAAAAGGCCCAGGGAAATTTTACAGCGCAGGGACTCAGCTAGGAGGGGGTTTTTTGTGAAATTCCCCATACCGCCCCTGTAGCCGGGGTTTGGGGCGGCCCCACGGGGGCCCCCCCATTGGGGGGGTCTGTCACTCACAGAGCGGGCCGCAAAACAAGTGTTCAGGGGGGGGGTTGCAAATCCAAACTGTTGCAAACCTGTTGATCCCTGCAGCCCCGAATGCAGCCTACCCTGAAACTAATGTAAAAAAAAAAAATAAAAATAAAAACCTTACGTAAATTTTAGAAAAAAAGGTAAAAAAACCCGTAGCATTTAAATGAGGGGCAAAGGGAAAATTATAGCACCTTTAAACCCCAAAGTAAATAAAGAAAAAAATAATGTGCCGGTCGGGGTTTTTCCAAAAAAAGGGAATTCCCCAACAAATTTTTCGTGGAAAATCGGGAGAATTTTTAAAAACCCGGGAAAAGGGGGGTTTACACGAGGAAAAAATACCGGTCGGTTTTATCCAAAAATTTAAAGAACCCGGTTTTAAAAAAAAACCCCCGGCCGGAAAATCCCTGCAGTGGGGGCTGCTGCCGGGTTTTCCAAGAGCTCCATGAAAAAAACCCGTCCGTGGGGACAACCCCCAAAACTGCATAAAATTTTTCAGATTAAACCTATCATCACTTTTTGGAAAGGTAGGGACCCTTAAGCAACTCAGGGTAAAAAAACCCAAAAACACTCACCGGCACTTTATTTGGTAAAAACCATGCTAGTAACGGGTTTTTGGCCCCCTTTTTTCCTTCAAAAACTGCCTTTAAAATTTTTCTGGGATAGATTCAACAAGGGTTGCAACTGTCAATTTTGGGACCAAGGGGCCCCAAAAAGTGCCAAGAAAATATTCCCCACCCATGACCCACCACCACCAGCCTGAAACCCTTGTTTAAAAGGGAGGTGGACCATGCTTTCCCTGTTTTGCCCAAAAAATTTTTTTTAATGCGCCCCCAAAAAACGAGACTCATTTAGAAAAGGCCCAAAGTTTTTTTTCCCAAACTTTTTATGTCCAAATTTTGATGAAACTTGGGCAAATTTTTGGGGGCCTCAGTTTCCTGTTCTTAGCTGAAAGGGGGTGGGACCCGGTGTGGTTTCTGCCTGTACCCATCTGCCTCCCAAAATTTTGCCCTACTGTGCGTTTTAGAGATCTCTTCTGCCCACCTTGGTTTTTAACGGGTTTGGGATTTAAGTCACTGTTGCCTTTCTATCAGCTCGAACCATCTCTGCCCATTCTCCTTTGACCTCTGGCATCAACAAGAGGCATTTCCCGCCCACCAACTGCCGCCACTGATGTTTATTCTTTTTCGGACCATTCTCTGTAAACCCTAGAGATGGTGTGCGAGAAAATCCCAGGAGATCACAGTTTCTGAAATTACTCGACCGAGCCCATTCTGGCAACCTCAAAACCATGCCACTCAAAGGCCACTCAATATCACCTTTCTTCCCATACTTGATGCTCGTTTGAACGCTAGAGATTGTCTAGACCATGTCTACATGCCTAAATGCACTGAGTTGCAGCCATGGTGATTGGCTAGATTATGAATTTAAGTGGTTTTAATGACAGTTTGGACAGTGTAACCTATAAAAGTGGCCAGTAGTGTAGTAGTCCACCAAAAAAGATATAGCTAATGAGCAACCAAATCAAATTCTACACATATGACAGTGACCCGGGGGCTTATGAGTGGGGAATATTTGGTTTTGCTGAATTTTTTTAAGCCTAGTTTGTACACAGCAGAGGCTGTGGTTCTGGCTCCGATTTAATAAATTAAGACACATAAAACTCCAAGTGTTTCCCAGTCTCCCGGCCACCACTTCACACTGGTTTATGGAGTAACATACGGTGTCATTGTCTTCCTTCCAAACAGAATATACTTGAAAAATATTTTACTGGGGTTATTCTGCCAGAAACTTAAGAAAGAACCAGAAGAACATTTCTGACACTTCATCAGGATGTCAGGCCGAAGAAGCTGGCTTTCAAATAAGAACAAAGTGTTCATTGTGTTCCGTGTTCCTAGGACGGGAGGCCGAGTTAAAACAACTGGACAAATAGGAGCAGAAGAGGGAGTCTCTGGAGAGTTTAAAGGTAACGTGTCATCAAAAAATGACTAATTGTTTAAGTCCCATTTTTATGTTAAACACATTTTTAAGGAATTTTGGGTTTTTTTTCTTAATTTTTCAGCTCACTTTCAATATTTTTTAAAAATTCTTAAGTTCTGCAGTTTTCACTTTGGTCCCTACGCCTTGTTTGCACTGCTTTAACAGCAGTCAGAAGATGTCTTTACGTAAGCTTCATGCACATAGAGAGACTTAAAGGGTTGTCTCACTACAAATGATTCTTCCTTACCTCTGTTTCTTGTTTCACTTCAATTCAGGGAGTGTTTTACTTGGCTTCCACTGAGGCTGCAGTAGAAGCCAGGTCTGTAGCTATAGCAACCAGCGCGGTGCACCTATCAGGAGGGATCAAACAGGTCTGTAGCCTTAGCGACTCTGAGGAGCTGATGCAGCCATACAAGAGAGATATCTGGAAATAGGTAGGAACACTGTTATTAGACAAATATATAGTCAGAAGTGAATTGGGTTTTTTTTGCAGGAACTTTATATAAAAAGCAATTACTTTGTATGAGACAACCCTTTTAAGACTGACTCAGTCCCACATGACTTCTATAGGAGTAGTTTTTCTAGGCATGCACTGTGACCTTGGGAAGAGTCACTGTGCAAGGAGGTCTCCTCTGTGACTGTGTGGATTCCTGTGTTTATCAAGTCACACTATTTGTCTTCTTGTCAGTTGTGAACCCTATTTTGCCTGATAATGAGGCAGAACCACTGAGAATATTCCTCTTGCAGAACAGAAGTGGCCAGAATACTTAGGCAGTGGCCAAAGTGAAAACTTAAGAATTATAAACAAATAATGAAAGTGATAAGGAAAATTTAAAAAAAAAAAATAACCAAAAATTCTTAAAAATGTGTTTACCATAAAAATGCGATTTAAACAATAAGTAATTTTTGATGACATATTCCCTTTAATATACAAATAAACCATTGATCAGCCATAACATTAATATTATTACATCAGACCAAGCCGCCTTTTTCCATTGCTCCATGGTCCAGTTCTGTACTCATTGTAGGCACTTTTGGTGGTGGACAGGGGTTAGCATGGGCACTCTGACCAGTCTGTGGCTATACAGCCCTATATATTGTGATACCTTGTGTCTCCTGCCACTGCTCTACTGTAGCTAGCAGGCTTTTTTCAGAAATTAGGCCTACAGTAGCTCTTCTGTGTTATCAGACCACATGGGCTGGCCATCAATCCCCACCAAAGATTCTTAGAACCTCTAATGTACTTAGCTGGTAGATTGGCTGTTAGTGATGCTTGAATAGGTCTTTGTTCAGTTTGACAGTATTTCAGCCAAATTTATCCAATTATTCGGGATTTGGGATGTCCCTAACACAGGGTTGAGATGGGTTATGGAGGATTTTTCTGAGAATTCCACCAAAATTCGGTTTGGGATGATCCCCAAAAAAATTGCAGTTCTTTGGGTTGAATTTACAACCATGACCTGAATCCAAAGAACAATATAAGTGGCTGCTATCAATGTGAGAGGAAGGTCATCCCCTGCTTACTGTAATGACTAAATAGCTTGTGGGGGTTGATGATGGGGGCTACTAACAGGGGAGAGCAGGAAACCAGTCCGGTCAGGAGAGCCTGGTATTGTAATGGTGTAGTTGGAACAGTGCTCCAGGGCCGCCATACAGGGGGTACAACCAGTACTCCCGTATGCCCCGGTGGAATAAGGGGGCCCGCGGCAGCGGGCCCCCTTATTCCCCATTGTACAGAGCGGGGCCCAGTGTGGTGCCCCGAGCTGCTGCGGGCACCGGAGCAGTGCGTCGCTTCCCCGGTCCTGGCCGCTGCAAATCCCTGACTCTGAACGCTCCGAGAGGGCCCTTGCGTCCCGAGCGCTCCAGAGACCGTGCCCCGTGGGTAAAAAAGCCCCCCCCCGGTGACTAAAGTCCCTGACAACACAGGGCGCTGCGCTATGTCCAGTCGGAGCACAGCGCCACTATCAGCTGCGCTCCGCTGATCTCTCCCGCAGGCTGAAGGTGTTTAGGCCTTCAGCCTGCCGGCGCTGACCCCTACTGCTGACGTCGGCGGCGCTGATTACTCCCCATCACCACGCCACCTATGCAAGGCGGCAGGACTGAGCTGAAGGCTTGCTCGGGAGTTCCGGGAAGCGTGTAGCCGAGTCCAGGTAAGTGCTGTTTGTTGTTTTTTTGTTTTTTTAAATATATATAAGGAAAGTGCCCTGGCTAACCTGGCTGAAATAAAGGGGACCCGGGCTACCTGGCTAGAAATAAAGTGGGGCCCTGCTACCTGGCAAGAAATAAAGGGGCCCTGGCTAACTGTGCTAGAAATAAAGGGGGCCCCTGCTACCTGGGCTAGAAATAAAGGGGCCCTGGCTACCTGGCTAGAAATAAAGGGGCCCTGGCTACCTGGCTAGAAGATAAAGGGGCCCTGGCTTCCTGCAATAAATAAAGGGGGCCCTGGCTAACCTTGCTAGAAAAAAAGGGGGCCCTGGCACCTGACTATCCCTAAAGGGCCCTGCTAACCAGGCTATCCCCAAAAGGGGGCCCTGGCTACCTGGCGTAGAAATAAAGGGGCCCTGGCTACCTGGCTATCCCTAAAGGGGCCCTGCTAACTAGCTATCCCTAAAGGTGTCCCTGAAACTCTACACTACTCCGCTAAAAAAATCAAGAAGAAATAAAACTCTAAAGGGGGCCCTGACACTACTACCTAAAGCTAAAGGGGACCCGACTCAACCTAATGCTAAAGGTGCCCAGGCATACCTAACTCTACAGGGGCCCTTGACTCTTCCTAAAACAAAAGGGGCTCTGCAGCCTACAAACTAAAGGTGTCTAGTGGCTAGGTACCCACCAACCTACCTGGTGCTGGCCTACCAACTTATCCGGTGGGGTCAGCTACCTAAATAGGAGTCTGTCTACTTACCTAGAATCATGACTACCAACCTGGTAATATAATTGAGAGGCAGCATTCCATAGTTGTAGCATTAATTCCAGGCGGGCCAGTTCTCTCCCCAACCCTCCATCCCTTAGATTCAACCTCTAAGTTTAAGGCTTGTTAACTGCTCTCCCCCCTTGGTGCACGGATGTACAGAGAGTGGGAATAGTTTAAAGTGATGTGCTGGAAAATTTAGAGGATTCTAAGATATTTTGTGTGTAATTTCTGCAGATAAGTGGTGGATGTGTGGAGGGGGATCTTGTATGTTGGTGGAGGGGGATATTGAATGAGGGTGGAGGGATATTGTATGTGGGTGAGGGGGATATTGTATGTGGGTGGGAGGGGGATATTGTAATGTAGGTGGGAGAGGGGGATATTGTATGTAGTTGAGGGATATTGTATGTGGGTGGAAGGGGGATATTGTATGTGGGTGGTAGGGGGATATTGTAATGTGGGTGGAGGGGGATATTGTATGTGGAAGGGGATATTGTATGTAGGTGGAGGGGATTATTGTAATGTTGGGTGGTGGGCGATATTGTATTGGGTGGAGGGGATATTGATGTGGGCTGGAGGGGAATAATGTATGTGGGTGGAGGGGGATATTGTATGTGGTGGAGGGGCATATTTTTTTGGGTTGGAGGGATATATTTGTCTGTGTGAGGGGGATATTTATATGTGGTGGAGCGGATTATTGTATGTGGGTGGAGGGGGATATTGTTAGTGGGGGAGTGGATATGGTATGGTGGGTGGAGAAGGGATATTGTATGTGGGTGGAGGGGATGATTGTATGTGAGTGGAGGGGATATTGTAAAAAAAAAAAAAAAAAAAAAAAAAAAAAAAAAAAAAAAAAATAAAAAAAAAAAAATATCTAAAAAAAAAAAAAAAAAAAAGGATGGGTGAGGGGGAATATTGTATGTGGGTGGAGGGGATTATTGTATGTGGGGGAGGGGATATGGATGGAGCTACTTAGCCCTGTGTCTATGAATTATGTGGAGACAGAACAGATATTGACTCCTCTTTACGGGTGTACTACACCATACAATCTTATTTGCACACTGTATGAGGCCGTTTATTTTTTTTGCTGGGGGCGGGCAATCGGGTTGCTGGGGCGGGGTTTAACAAACGGGGGGGGGCCAGGTGCTTTCAGCTGTATGGGGCCCTGAATATTTATGTTGGCGGCCCTGCAGTGCTCACTAAGGTGAGGGATGTCTTCAGTCTGTATCTCCTGTATATAGCTATATATGTACAGCTGCTATAAGTTATGTATCTCCTATTTATAGAGATATGGAGCATGCTGGTATAACCTGGAGATCTGCTGTTTATAGTGATATGGAGGAGTGTGTATACCACCTAGGGCCTCTCCTGGGTATATGTATATGGAGCATAGCTGTATAACCTGGGGATCTCCTTATATAGTGATATGGGATCTATGCTGGTATAGACCTGGGAATCACCTGTTATATAGTGATCGAGATGGATCATAGCTGATATAACAACCGTGGGGATCTCCTATATATAGTGATATGGAGCATGCTGGTAATAACCTGGGGATCTCCTGAATATAGTGATATGGAGCAATCTGGTATAAGAGGGATCTCCTGTATATATGATATGGAGCATGCTGGTGTAACCTGGGATCTCCTGTATATAGTGATATGGGAGCATGCTTGTGTAACTGGGGATCTCCTTATATAGTGATATGGAGCATGCTGTATAACCCTGGGGATCTCCTGTAAATAGGGATCTGGAGCATGCTGTGAATAACCTGGGATCTCCTGTGTATATTGATATGACATGCTGGTATAACCTGGGGATCTCCTGTATATAAGGGATATGGAGCATGCTGGTATAACCTGGGATGCTCCTGTGTTTATTGATATGAGCATGCTGGTAATAACCTGGGGATCTCCTGTATATAATGATATGGAGCATGCTCCCGTATAACTATGGATCCTCCTGTATATAGTGATATGGAGCATGCTGGTATAACCTGGGGATCTCCTGTAATATTAGTGATATGGAGCATGCTGGTATACACCTGGGGATCTCCTGTATATAAAGATATGGAGCCAAGCTGGTCATAACCTGGGGATCTCCTTATATAGTGATATGGAGCATGCTGGTATAACCTGGGGATCTCCTCTATATAGTGATATGGAGCATGCTGGTATAAGTTCTGATAATATAGGGCAATCTTTTTTTTGGCTTTGTGTACTTAGTACCAGCTGAATAATGAAACCATTTGGACTGGGGGTAATATAGCTAGTTTAGTGTAGATTGCCCTGGAGGTATATAGCATTGTCAGAATAGTGACAGAAATGATTTTTTACAATGTTCCTGAATGTATCTTGCTGCTTCCCAGGCTCTTTGATATTTGGTGACTTGCGGGATAAATGAATTTCGGAGAGATATTTATCATCTCATTACTGACTCTAACTATCCCAGCTCCCACTTCAAAGGCAGAACTCCTCTATGCTCCACACACTAATATCACCTTGCCACCCTCTGACCTTTCCTGGAGCAGAGTGTTGTGTTCGGCCTGTCGGGTGCTTGTAACAACCATGACAGATCAAGAGCAAGAACTTTAAAGAGCACATCTGGGGCTTTCAGGTAATTTTCACTACCGTGGCGACTTTTTATCTGAAGGTCACCTGATACCTAAAATACATAGAAAACAATGGTGTCACCTGAGCAATGTAGACACGATCAATACAGCACAAAGGGAACAAGGCTCATCTTCTGTCCCAGGGGTCACATACATGATTCAAGTCTCTGATGGTCAATGACTCCATATCTTCTCTGTACTAGATGCTGCAAGTTCGGCAGCAGAGTTAATGAAAGAACAAAACTTTAAAGGGGTTTTCTCACTACAAAGATAATATCTGTAATGTGATGCGCACAGTAAAAATAAGCACTTTTGCAATTGGTTTGCATTACCTAAATCATTTAGTATAGCAGCTATGAGCTAATCTGTGCGTGTCTAGAGCTATTTCTGCAGCAAGTGGTCAGGTCACACCCCTTTGCTGTAATTGGCTAACTGATTTCATTCAACCCTGTTGGGATATGCCCCCTAGGCATGACACACCCCATATGCTGTGATTGGCTGCCTGCACTCTCATCCCTATGAGCTGTGTTTAATGAAAGTGAAAATGGCTGCTGTCCGTGTTCTCATTGTCTTTCAATATACCCTGTACCATGTTGTGTAATAATGGCTGCTGAGCTCCTCTATGCCCCTTCTCCCCGTGATAGTTCTATATGAAGGATTTGTGTAATTACTGAGTCTCTAGCTGCTAGATTCACTCTCCCCCATATAACACAGCCTTATACACAGAGAATATGTCACAGCTCTGTAGACCTCCTGCAATAGTCAGTTCTCACCTCCCTCCACAAGCTCCTTGTAACCAGAACATCTGTATTGGTGTAAACAGTTATACATACAGTCTGAACTGATTAAACAAATGTGAGAAATGAAAACTGTTCCTCCTATACCTCTTGCTTGATAACAGAGGGGAAGCAGGGTGCATTTATCACATTTGTTTCATTATTTCAGGCTGTATGTATAACTGTTTAAAGCAATGCAGGTGTACTGGTTACAAGGAGCTTGTGGAGGGAGGTGACAACTCTGCAGGCATGAGAACTGACCAGTGCAGGAAGTCTGCAGAGCTATGACATCCTCTCCCTTCCACTGCTCACACAGAATGATGATGATGACTAGGGAGGGAGCAGGGACAGGAAGGGAGGTGACAACTCTCCAGACTTGAGAGCTGACCACTGCAGGAGGTCTGCAGAGCTGTGATATCCTCTCCCTTTCACTGCTCACATAGAATGATGTCACCAATCTTCAGTGAGGCAACACACGCCTACTGAAAGGAGAGAAACGCCACTGGATTTGAAGCTGTAAGAAAGAGAGAAATCTTAAGATGCCCACGAAAGCCTGTAATGAGAAAACCCCTTTAACCAGTTTCTGACCAGGCTGTTTATTCCCCTCCCTGAGCAAAGCCCAAAAAAAGAAAAAAGTGCCTGAACACTTTAAGGCTTTCTTGCACTCAGTTATTTTACTAGTTTTTTCACCGTCTCCTCTCCACGCTCGCGAGCGGGGAGAAAGTGATATGTTAATTATTCACGGCGGGATACGTGCCGTGGATAATGAATGTCTATGGGGCCGGCGAGCTACCGGCCACCCCGCCCCCGCTGGTAATTGCGGGCGAAATCCGTCCCGCAATTACGCTGTGAATAAGCCGTGTGAACGCGGCCTTTGGCTCTGCTATGGAAAACCCTCGGCAGACCCAACGTTCTGTACAGTTTAGGGGCACAACCTCTTGCTCTCGAGGACATTGAGTGCAAAAATTTCCATCTATAAATGTGGAAACCCAAATAACGGTAGAAATTTCTCAGCTCAGCCGCTCGGTATCAACACCCTCATCGCACTGAGTAAAATAGAGATTTCTTTATCCCTGGCACCACATCCGTCTATAATTGAAAACTTGCAGCGGCTGAAATTCTCCTCCGGCCTGCAAAACCAAATTTCCTCTAAGTGGCTGAGGATTCCTGAATATTAATCCCCGTCTCATGTCCCTACTTAACTCTGCGCATATCTCACTATAAGACGTGCGCTGCTTCCTCCTGAGAGCAGATCTGTTTGGTGATGTTAGCACATTCTGGGTCATTGTGAAACCACAGGATACATGGTGCCGCCGCCAGTGCTGCACAGATTACTGTGTTCCGTTTACAACGGTGAAATAAGGGGAAACTTTTTTTTTTTTTTTTTTCCGCTGACAAGAATGAATTCAATGTATTTTTCCCCTTTGAAACAAAAATCAGACTAGGCACAGGGGGCGTTCACTTTTTCCGCTTATGTTTGTGAAAGGATAAAGGTCTGGTAAAAGGGTTTGTTGATGTTAAAAAGTAGTTGGAAAATTTTTAAGTTTCCCCCCAAAAATGGCTCCAACATATGCCATAGGCACAGGGTTGGACTGGTCTATTTTATAAAGAAATGAATGGCGAAAAATAGTTTTTTAAACTCTTTACTTTTATCCAAAAATTTCATTAATTCTCATACCCTATGAGTTGTAATGAAATATTTTAAAAAAATTTTAAAATATTTTGCCTTCATTTTTTTAAAAATTGGAAACTGGTCTATCAAGTAAGAGATCCTTCGGTGGGCCTTGGCTAAGACACAGTTATGTGCCCCTATTATTTGGGTGTCCACCAACAGGACCAGCATTACAATGGGCACCCATATTTTTATGTTTTTTAAGGGAAAAGTTCCCTTTCTTCCGTTGAAACTGTACAACTGTATGGGTTATCTGCTTTTTGAAAGGGTACAACCCATGACCCCCCTTAACCCACCCCAGCTTTAATGGATTTCAATGGGAATCCTGCCTAACCTATCATTTTGAAAGGCCAAAGCTGGATAGAAGTGGTCACACCCACTGTGGCTGCCTGATGGGGGGTCTGCCCCGTTTCAGTGAATGGGGCGGAAGTATTTTCCCTTAAAAGTCATTCAGGATTGTAGAAAAGCGCATAAAAAATTTGGAGGAGGATTTCCCCAAATTTTTGTTAATGCACAGTAGAATATCAATCTTTGCAGATGATACTAACTCTGTAAAGTAAAAACAAAAAAGGAATATTGGGGAGGAAACAGCTCACCGCTCCCCTGCGGATCCAACAGTGAGAAAAAAATCTTTTCAAAGGGGACAGTCCGCACTAGGTTGGGTAAAATTTTCTATTTATTTCTGGATTTAAAACCCCAGGTGATATTTACAAATTTAATTTCCTACAAGGAAAGAAACAGGGGAAACCCTTTTTTGGCAAACTTTCACCCCCTCCATACAAAAAAATCTATTCCCCGTAGGGGAATTATATAGGGCAAGGAGAAATTGTTCTACCACTGAATTTCTCAGGGGGAAGAAAGAATAGGGAAACGTCTCTTTGTGGGGGGGGTTCCCCCAAAAGGATGCTCGACGAGCAAAAAAATATAGTAAAAAAAAAACCAAAAAGGGAGATTTTGCTTCACAACAAAAAAACCTTTTTTTTATAATTACTGTGAAAATTCTTAAAAAATTTAAAGAGGTCATTAATAAATATTTACCATTTTGAACAAGATGATCCCTTGCGATACTTTTGAAAGAAGGGTTTAGATTCTCTAGAGAAAATCTCCTAGCTGGGAAGTTCCTGCCCCCTGTTATTTCGACTGTTAAAAAAGATCGGGAAAACCGGGTTGGCTGTCGGGTTTTTTAAAAATGCGAAAACAAGCGCTGCAGTGTTTGCAAATTTGTAAAAATATAAAAGAAATTAAGGGAATTTGAGTGAAGACCATATCTCATAAAAACTTTTATTAACTGTAAACATCTTACTAATATATTTGTTGAATGTGCCCGTGAATAAACGGTATGTTGGATGTAAACAAAAAAATTAAAAAAAGGGGATGCATGAAACATTAGAGATGCGGTTATTTAAAATTTATGCAATCCGTTAATGTGTCAAAGCTTTTTTTTTAAGGAGCATGGGGGAGATGAAACATCCCTAAAATTCTAGGTATTGAGGGGTTTTTAAAAAACCCAGTAGAGGTGGTTTTTTGGAGTGGGATTGCTGCATAGAGGGGATTTTGGTTTCTTTTCTAAATATTTTTCCCCGAAGGGTCTCAACATAGATGATTTGTATCACTTTTAAGAAAATAATGACTTAAAAAATTTTTCTCTTTTAGATAAATTGAAAATTTTGTTCTTATTGTTTTTATTTTTTGTTTTTTGAAAAAGCTTATTTAGGATGACGTAGTATGCCGGGTTATAAGCCAGACATTGTATAATGTTTGAACATGTTAAGTGTCTAAGATCGAAAAGCGTTGGTTGTTTCCCTTTCAAGCTTTTTTGTCGTGTGTTTTCCACTTTTCTCGTGTTTGGATTAATAAAGCATTTAAGAATTTTATCCCAACCCAGTGCGGATCTGTCTCCATTGATAAAGAATAAAGGAAATGTGTTATTTTCAAGGGACCGGATAGGTTGGGGGTGGGAGGGAAATGGCAGATGAGGTTTAACACTGATAAATGCAAGGTTATGCACAGGGGAGGAAAAATCCATTCATGACTACATGTTAAATGGAAAAACACTGGGTCATAGTGCTGGAGGGAATTTGGGGAAACTGGTGCCAGTAAAAATTAACTGTAGCACCGTGTCAGGCAGCAGTGCCAGGCAAAGGATATGGGGATTAAAAGGGGGGGGGGGGGAGTGAATGTTTAGACATTTTTCTCCCCATTATACAAGTCACTGGTTAGACCACACAGGAAAATTTTGGACCCTTTTGGGCCCCCAGTGACAGGAAAGATTGTAGAGTTGAAAGGTACAAAAGGCGGCAACAAAAATAATGGCTAGAAGGACTACAATACCCAGAAAGATTAGTAAGAATAGGGTTATTTAGCTTAGATAAAAGAAGGCTTCGGGGGGACATAATAAATATGTATCAACATATCAGGGGTGAATATAGGCTCTCCGGGGATTATTTATGCCCCGATTTTATCCAAAACAATTTGGCGTTCTTTATCTTGGGGAAAAAAAGGTTTTACCTAAAAAAAGAAACAGATTTTTTATGTAAAGGGGGTTCACAGGTTTTTGGGGCATAAAATTTCGCCGTGTGGAGGGGGGCGGGGAGCGGGGGGCCAGCACCTCGTATACGCCGCTGGTAAATTTACATGTACTTATCTCCCCCCCGGGGATTCGCCCAGCAGGGGAGGAGACGTAATTTCCCTAGTTCTCTATGAGAACTGTTTTTATTTCCGTAATGACTTGGACGTATTCCAGCGTAATTTGCGCACTATGGCACGTAATTCGGATGAAATAGTCCATTTTAAGCCCGTGTGAACTAGCCAAGAGCAGAGGACTGTGGTATTTTTTGCCGGGGGAAAATTGTCTGGTTGTTAATAAAAAGAGTTAAAAAAGGGTTGGTCATTTCTAGATGGGGAAAAATTAAAAATTTTTAGTGGCAGGATTTTGGGGAAGGGTTGGAAAACATTTTCTAGATGTAATAATATAAAAAGTATAACAGGATTTGGGGGGGTCTGGAAATTTCTGAAAATTCAAGTTTATTTTTAAAAAGGGGGGTTGGAAATTTTAAATGAAATTTTAAAGAAAATTATATGCGGGTTTGGGGAAGGGTCTGGAAATTTCTGGAATAAAAAAAAAAAGGGGGGGCGGGGGAACTGGGCATTTTAAAAAAATTTAAAATTTAAACTTTAAAGGGGTTTTATCATTTTTTTAAAAAAAAATTTTTTATAGGCCCACGGAAAAGGGGGTTGGGAATTTTTAGATGTTTAAAAAAAAGTTTTATACCACCCCGGGGAAGGGTCGGGAACATTTTAAAAAAATTATAAAATTTGGGGAAACTGGAAAGGGGGCTGGTCTTTTTAAAGGTTATTTAAAATTAAATTGCATTCGGGGGGGCTAGGTTTTGTTTTAAAATTAAAACGTTTTTAAACCGGGGAAAAAATTGGGTTTTAAAATTGTTTTAAAAAATTTTGGGGGGGGGGCCCTAAAAAAAGGTAAAATATGGTTTTTTTTCCTTCAAAGGGGTTCTATCTTTCAAAAAAAAACAAGATAAACTTTAAAAGCTTCCCACATTTTTCCCCCTTTCCAAAGGGAAAAATGATAATCCCCTTTTTTTAAAAAATTTTTTTTTTTAGAAGGGTTTTTTTAAATTTTTTTTTCCCTTTTCGTATTTTAATTTTACCAAAAAAATCCCGGGGGGTTCAGAAATTTTTTTTTAATTCCCAAACACAAAGGGCTCCCATTTTAAAAATGTGGTAAAATTTCAGGGGGATCCCACTTTTTTCTTCAGTCCCTGAGAGTTTCCCCCCCCCCCTGCTCTGCTCTATTGTCTGCGGGAGCAGGCGGGTTTGTGGGGCCCGGGGCACACTGAATGTCTGTCCAAGGGTTTCCCGGAAGAAGCAGACAAGTGTCCGACATTCCCCCCGTTCCTAAAAAATTTTTTGCAATTTGTTCTCCGCTTTGATTTAAAAAAAAGCCTTTCTATAACGGATTTTTGTGCTAAAATCCTTCTTTTTTCAGATTTGAACTAAAAAAATTTTCTCGTTCTGACACAAAAAAAATTTTTTTTTTTAGGATTTTGGCGCTAAAACCCTTTTTCTTTTTGGATTTTGGTGCTAATAAAGTTTGATGCTAAAATTCGTTTTCTTTAAGATTTTGCCGTTAAAAAAATTTTTTTTCACGAATTTTTCCCGCTAAAATCCGTTTTTTAGGGTTTTTTTGCGCTAAATTTTCCGTTTCTTTACAGTCTTGACCAAACTCCTTTTTCGCTGCGGATTTTGACGCGAAACTCTTTCTTTAAAACTCTATTTCTTTGCGGATTTGACGCAAAAACCCCGTTTCTTTGGGGATTTTGACGTAAACTCCTTTCGCCGCGGTTTTGCCGCTAAACCCTTTTTCCAAACTTATTTCTTTGCGGATTTTGGCTAAACCCCTTTTGCTCGGTTTTTTGCCGCTAAACTCTGTTCGCTGGGATTTTGACGCTAAATCCATTTGCTGGGGATTTTGAGCTAAACTAAATTTCGCTGCGGATTTTGACGCTAAACTCCTTTTAAACTCTGTTTCTTGCGTTTTTTGACCGCAAAACCTGTTACTGCGGATTTTGTGCTAAAAATTTTTTCGTTTTGCGGATTTTGACGAAAAACTCCGTTCGCTGGGTTTTTGACGTTTAAAACCCTTTTTCGCTGGGATTTTGCGCTAAACTCCGTTTCGCTGGGATTTGACGCTAAACTCCGTTCGCTCGGTTTTGACGCTAAATTTCCGTTTCGTGGGGATTTTGAGCTAAACTCCTTTTCTAAACTCTATTTCTTTTCCCCGGGTGGGCATGGCCCGGCATCTTTGACTGACGTTATCATGGGAAACCGTGCATAGCAAAAGCTGTGCATTGATTCCATTGAATGAGAGTTTAAAAGATCTCTCATTTAAATCCCCCTATGGGGGAAAGTAAAAAAAAAAAATTTGAAAAAGTAAAAAAAGTGAAAAACAAGTAAAACACAAACATGAAAAATAAAATAAAAGGATGCCTTGTAAATATGAAACATTTTAAGCTAAAATTGCAGATTATTGGAAAAAAAAATTTTTTAATTTTCCAGCCTAATGCTAAAAAAATTTTTGTGAATCACTGGGGGGGTCATATACTCACAAACCCCTGATATAACCTTAAGGGGTTGTTTCCAATGGAGTCTTTTAGGGGTGTTTATTAATTTTTTAGCACCTTAGGGGCCTCTTAAAACCTAAAATGGCCCCAAAATAAAATTGCATTGAAATGAGCCCCCAGATTTCCCAGTAGGTGCTCCTCCTATTCTGGGGTTTTGGTTGAGCCAAATAGCGCAAAAGGGCCCAAATATGGGATATCTCAAAAAAACGGCAGACTGGGGGAATTGATTTTAATTTTGCTTTCCCTGGCACATTTATGTATTCAGTGAATGATGGAAAAATATGAAAATCTGCAAAATAGTAAAATTTTGTAAATTTCACCTCCACTTTGCTTTTAATTTCTGTGAAATCCAAAAGGGGTTAAAAAATTCCTAAAATGTTGTAAAAATTTTTAACGGTTAGTTTCTTAGAAGGGTATTTATGGGGTATATAACATACAGGCCCTTCCAAGCCAATCAGAACTGGACTGGTCCCCAAAAAAAAAATGTATATTTAAATTTTCTTGAAAATGGAGAAAAATTACTACTAAATTCTAACCCCCTAATATTAAAAAAAAAAGGGCATTTAAAATGATGAAACCCATAGTGGGCATATGGTAGAGTGTTAAAAACATTTTGTGGTGAATAAATTTTCTGTCTTTTCACGCGAATTTTTGAAATTTTTTAAAAACACAGTTTTTAAAAAATTTTTTTATGAAATTTTTTATATTTTTCCAAAAAAAAACAAGGCTTGTATGGTAAAATTTTCTTACTAAATTAAAGCACAATGTGTCACGAGAAAACATCTCGAATAAATGGATAGGTAAAAATGTCAAAAAGTTTTTCCCATAAAGTAAATCCAGTTTCAAAAAAAAGGGCGTGTCATTTAAAGGCCAAAAATGGCTGGGTCCTTAAGGGGGTTTTTAAAACCCGACTTTAAGAAACAAAAAATTACCAAAAAAATGGCCGTTTTTTTTTAACAGCTTTTGCCGTAGGGACAAAAAACTCAGTTTTATTAAGGTTTTTTTTTTTGGGTTTGGTTTTCAGGTGTTTTTTTGTCCACTGAAGGTAGATACAGCCTAAAGTTCCCTGTAAAGTAACTAATATTAGTTCTTGGGGCATCGTTGGCCACCTTGGGTACCTGTGAAAGGGAGCAGACATATACTGTGGCGTTCCTTCCCCATTCCTAGTGAAATAAGTAAGGGTTTGTGCACACGGGGGTCTTTTCATCCGCTTTTGGATCCGTGTTGGTCCGAAAAGTGCATCCAAAAAACGCTCTTTCGGATTTCAAAACGCAGCTGAGTGTTTGGATCCGTGTGGGCTGCACCAGGATCGCACTCTATAGTTTTACATAGGGCTCCTGCTGCGTCTTTTGGACCAAGAATTGATATGTCACTTCATGGAACGGATCCGAAAGACACAGTGAGACACACATCAGAGATCACTCGCTTGAACGCCGATGCGTGTTTCTAATAAACTGCGATGTATAAATCACATTTGCTATTTTTTAAAGATAAAGTGCTAGGGTCCATTTTGGGGACTGAAGGGGGACTCAAACACCTAACCAAAAGCGTTAATGTACACGGAGTCAAAGACGCCAAAGTGAACATCCCTAAATGTAATTACATTTTCACTCTGATTTTCTTTTTCAGCTATGGATACACACAAGCTCTGTATGGTGTCCTCAGTCACCAACAAAATGGAGAGTCTACAATCCACCTCCCCCTCTTGCACACAGGGGAGGTGGAGGCATTTGAGGTCACCACCAGACCAGCCCATATTTACAGCAGTGCTGTATTACATGCTCTTTGTACATCAGACAAACTCTTTTTTTCTTGGATGTGCTCTCTCTGGTGGCTAAGAGTGGGAAATATTGAAAAATTTTTACCTCAAATTGAATGAAATAAAAAAATATACTAAAAATTTTGACAAAAATGAACACAATATTTCATCAATAAAAAAAATATAAAAATTGATGACAGATTCCCTTTAATATTTATGGACTGTCTAATAATGGGGCATGTCCCAAAGGATTGGCGCATAGCAAATGTGGTGCCAATATTCAAAAAGGGGTCAAAAAGTGACCCAGGAAACTATAGGCCAGTAAGCTTAACCTTTTGTTGTAGGTAAAATGTTTGAAGGTTTCCTCAGAGATGCTATCCTGAGTATCTCACTGGCAAATAAATGTATAAGGGCTTTCCCACATGGGTTCATGAAGGATCGTCCTGTCAGACTAATCTCATCAGCTTCTATAAGGAGGTTAGTTCCAGACTGGATCAAGGTGAGGCATAGATGTCATATTTTTGGATTTTTCTAAAGCATTTGATACTGTTCCACATAAAAAGGTTGGTAAGTAAATGAGAATGCTTGGACTGGGGGAAAATGTGTGCAAGTGGGCAAGCAACTGGCTCACTGATAGAAAACAAAGGGTGGTAATTAACGGTGCATACTCAGACTGGATCCCTTTTACTAGTGGGGTAGCACAGGGCTCAGTATTGGGCCCCATCCTCTTTAATATTTCATAATGATCTTACACACGGAAATTTCACAGTAGAATATCGATCTTTGCAGATGATACTGAGCTCTGTAAAGGAATCCACACAATGGAGGATAATGTTTATTACAATGGGATCTGGATAGGGGTTGATGCCTGGGCAGAGAAGTGGACAGATGAGGTTTAAAACTGATAAATGCAAGGTTATGCACATGGGGATGAAAAATCCATTACATGACTACATGTTAAATGGAAAAACACTGGTTTAAAAGTGACTGGAGAAGGACTTGGGAATCCTAGTGGACAGTAAACTTAACTGTAGCAGCCAGTGTCAGGCAGCAGCTGCCAAGGCAAATAGGAGCATGGGTGGTATTAAAAGGGGCCCAGATGCACATGATGGGAACATCGTCCTCCCATTATACAAGTCAGTGGTCAGACCACACATGGAATATAGTCTGGGTCTGGATACATTTTTAGATGTAATAATATAACAAGTTATAGTGACCAGGATTCTGGAGAAGGCTCTGGATACATTTCTAGATGTAATAATATAACAAGTTATAGTGACCAGGATTCTGGAGAAGGGTCTGGATACATTTCTAGAACTACTAAAATAACAAGTTAAAGTGAACGGGATTCTGGAGAAGGGTCTGGAGACATTTCTAGATGTAATAATATAACAAGTTATAGTGACCGGGATTCTGGAGAAGGGTCTGGATACATCTCTAGATGTAATAATATAACAATTTATAGTGACCAGGGTTCTGGAGAAGGGTCTGGATACATGTCTAGATGTAATAATATAACAAGTTATAGGACCAGGATTCTGGAGTAGGCCTGGATACATTTCTAGATGTAATAATAGAACAAGTTGTAGTGACCGGGATTCTGGGAAGGGTCTGGATACATCTCTAGATGTAATAATATAACAAGTTATAGTGACCAGGATTCTGGAGAAGGGTCTGGATACATTTCTAGATGTAATAATATAACAAGTTATAGTGACCAGGATTCTGGAGAAGGGTCTGGATACATTTCTAGATGTAATAATATAACAAGTTATAGTGACCAGGATTCTGGAGAAGGGTCGCTGATCCAGGGATTTATTCTGATTGCCAGATTGGAGTCAGGAAGGAATTTTTTCCCCTAAAATGAAGACAATTGGCTTCAACCTAATGGGGGGGGGGTTGCCTTCCTCTGGATCCACACTGTAGCACATCAGGCTGAACTGGACAGACGTCTGTCTTTTTTCAATCTTACAAATCATGTAATTATGCAATGGGTGCGGGATGCAGTCAGTGTCAGACTGGGATGCCTGGGGCCCACTAGTGGAGTTGATTCTTGAGGTCCACCAGTGGAGTTGATTCTTGGGGCCCACCCTACAGCTACCATACTTGACTACATATACTGCACATAACTTGTACTCTGACCCACGCACTCTACTTCATTCACTGTTTTTCTCCCTGAAAAGCAACCCTAGGGATGACATGCCCAAGGGCCCATCAGGGGTTTTCCCATCTCCTCTGTGGACCAGTCCGAACCTGGGTACAGTAGTGGGGTATCCCTTATCACAGGTTCTGCAGCATTAGGCTTTTACCAACATTCTTTCCAGCATAAGTTGAACAAGCATGGGATGTGATGGTATGAATAATAGAGACTTCTAGAAACAGATTAAATTATATTCTGTTTCTGGAAAAGTTGGGTTACTGACGACCAATAAAACTGTCTTACATTATTTTGGTTTTTTTACCCAGGTAAAGCAATTAAAAAAAAAATGTACACAGATTTTATTTCATTTTCTGCTAACTAAATATAATCAAACTTCAAAACCTATGATTGAAACTAAATCAGAAATAGTATTTTTGCATGATTATATAGACACAAGGGTGCGCTGTTTTCAGGGAAGGTACATGCAGCTCTATGTTTGGTAGCAACATTCTCATCTCCCAGGATCATAACTCTACCTTTCCTATGTAATAACACATCACAATCCTTCCTGTCGTGGTTGTATGTTACTCATATCCCAGTTATGAATCTCCAATTAGATACTTGCCAATGACAATCGAGGAGGGGGAGGCGGAGGACCGCAACAAAATCCTCCCCAAACCTACAAAGAAAGCCATTTGCACCTTTTATGTTAAGACTTCATTCTGATATTTTGAAATTTGTCACTTCGGAATCATAAAAGATGCATGAAGTCGACTTGTTACTTTGTCTCCTCGGCTCCTGCTTACATTATCCACAGTCTGGTGAGCGAATTAAATAAATCATATATGAATAAATTAATTACAACACTAACAAGTCATATGTGTCCGGAGAAACCCAGAGCCTCATAATAACAGAGCTGGGGGACAACATTAAAGGGGTTGTCTCGCTACAAAGATTAGCTTTCAACATGTAGGGAACACTAAATGAAACTTTTTTCCAAGTACTTTGCTTTGGGTCATTTTTTTTTTTAAAGGAGCTACAAAATTTTATCCCCTCTGTGCCTCTTGGCCCCCCAAAGTGACCAACCTGTGTATTTTCCCCCCCCCGGGTTTTTGTTCTATCGATGCGGGGTCATGGTGGCACAGAACTCTGGACAGTGAGGTTGTTTTTTATCGATCTTCAGACAAAATACAAAAATTTTACTACTTTTTTTACTTTCCTCAGAAGCTTCTCTGGTCCTGCAGCATGAGATTTATCTAATTTGATAAGTCTAAATACACAGGCTCATATGCAAATTAAAGAAAATCTGACAGGCATTTCAGAGCAAAGGATTATTTTTCATGCATCCTATGAAACTTTGAGATGAGAAACCCCCTTTAAAATACTATATACACCCCCGGGCCACTTTTTTTGGACCCTGTCCAACTGCCGTTAACACTTTTTTCAAATTCCCAATCCATGGCGGCAACTCTTTCATTAGGCATGTAGAATGGCAAGACAACCCCTCCTGCATTCAAAACGAGACAGTTTTGGGGAAAAAAAGGGTGATTTGAGTGCCTTTGAACTTTTGGCCCAGGTTTTGGGTCCCAAAGGGCTGGTCGCGTATTTCAAAAAATGCTGTTTCCCCTGGGATTTTCACGCAAAACCTCTCTGGGTTTTTTCAGAAAGGTCCGAAAAAAAAAAAAACCCCATTGGGGGCAGTTTTTGGGGCGGAAATGCCTTGTTGTGCCAAGGTCAAAGGAAAAGGGGGCAGACTGGTTCGGTGTAGAAAGGAAACATGACTCAAATACACCCGTTCAACCGGGTAGGCGAAAGCATCTCGAACCACATACGGCGACTTTGGGGCAGAGGGCTACAGCAGCAGAAACCCACCGGGTGCCACCCCTTTATTAAGAACGGGAAATGAGGCTCCAATTTGCCCAAGTCATCGAAATTGGCAGAAAAATTGGGAAAAAAAGTTGCCTGGTCTGATGGTTCGATTTTTTTGCTGCGACTTTTGGATGGAGGGTCAAATTTTTGGCGTCAACAAAATGAAAGCAGGATTTCCTCCTGCCTTTTACAAGGTTCAGGCTGGTGGTGTGGTTTCATGGTGTGGGGAATATTTTTTTTTGGCACTTTTGGGGCCCCTTGGGACCAAAAGAGCATCGTTTTTCAACACCTTGTGGAATCTATGCCACGAAGAAAATTTAGGCATTCTGAAGGCAAAAGGGGGGCCAAACCCTTATACAGGTGTACCTAATAAAATTGGCGGTGGTGTACAAATTTTTAATTAAGTTTTTCTTATGGAATCCCTTATTTATTTAAAAATGAAAACTCCAAACTTTCTAAATACTTTAGGCGACATGTCAGCAAAGAGGCCCTCCATGAATTTTTAAACCATTAAATGGTGTATCGTGCGCCTAAATGAAAAGAACCCCGTCAAAAATCTGGCGCCTGTATAACTTGCATAGTATAAAAAGATGTGCCTAACTAGGGGAATGCAAAATTGTAACCATAAACTACAGTGCTAGCATATTTTTATTTAAACCTACTTTAGGCGCATTCATTGTGTCGTGGGTGGTTTTAACGCCTTTTTGGTGTACTACAGTTCCTTTTTTTAAAATTTAAAAGTGCTCAACAGTTTTTTTGGGACAAAAAGCCAAAAAAATGGTGCAGCCCTAATGGGACATGTCGCCCTTTGTGCTTCCTTTCTTCACAATGTTCATGACTTCGCCTTTTGGGGCCCAAAAAATTGAAACGGTTTGGGGTAAAACTCCTTTTTTGCCCTATTTTTTATGGGTGGAAAAAAGTGAGTTTTGAACCAAAACCGTTTTTTACATTTGGGGCCCCTTTTAATTTTTTTGTTATGTATTTTTAGTATGAAGCTTTTTTATTTTTGGGGATTCTCACCTACACATTGTGGTAAATCAATAGGGTATGTGGTTACACTTTTTTGGAACCTGCAGCGATCTCCAGAAAATCCCCAAAACCTCTCCGTTTAGAATGAGAGAGGGTTGTAATTCTCCCATTGATTTCAGTGGCAGTTCCTAAAAACAGCTGAGTGCACCACTGGACTGTACTTGGAACTCCCACTGAAATCAATGGGAGAATTACAACCACCTCTTCATTCAGAACTGAGGGGGACATGTGTGAAAACTGTCTTGGTTAAACTTTTTTTTGTTCCCCATGTAACCAAATCAGCGTTTACTTTCATTTCTTCAAGACTAAAATAAATGAGGGGACTCTATTGTTGCTATGGGGCAACAAGAAAAGTTTTTGACCAAGACTTTTTCAACATTCCCCCGAAAATTTTTTCGATTTGCCTGAATTTTTGGGTCCACACACCTATCGATTCCAAAAATGTATTTGGTGGGAATATCCCTTCAATAAACCTTATTGTGTTATAGTGTTGCTCGAATAGGGCCTATTAAGCCTTTTAGTGGTTTGACAAAACTTGTGAAACAATTTTGGGTTTTTATCTCCCCTTTTTATCCTCTAACCCTATCCCAACGCTAAAAACCCTAACGTAACCTAACCCTAAATTAGGGGAAAAGGAATCTACACCAATATATACATATTTTTTTACTAATTAAAATGAGATACTGGTACTTATTATTTTCTTCTTAGCTGTTTTAATTTTCGGTTTTCTATATATTATAGTGGTGGCAGCCCTCTTGCCTGAACTGCTTTTAACAAGAGATTTTTCATGAAAAAGGGGCCTGTGTACGGGGCAACCCCTTACTTCTATAGGAGAGTTTTTTTGGCTCTGTGACGTGGGAAGAAGTGGGTGTGCAGGGAAGGGAGACGGGGAGCTGTGACATCTCCTATTGTGACTGGTGGATCCTGTGCTATCTGTACACATTGGTGTCACCTTCCAGTTTGCCCCGCCGTGCGAAAGAGGAGGCTGGAAAAATTTCCTTACAGGCAAAAAGTGTCGAAATTATTAGGTTATGGCCAAAGTAAGAACTGCAGGATTTTCAGATTTATTTATTTTTTTTAAATAGTGATATGGGAAATTAAAAATAAAACAAAGGCAAAAATTCTTAATAAAGTGTTTCACATGAAAATTTTAAATAGAATGGATAATTTTTTTTATGACACTTCCATAAGGTTGTTTTGGGGTTTTTGGAGTTAATTTCCTTCATTTAACACCTCTGCACATTGCTCCCACCTTGGCATCACTTCCAATGTGACCATTTGATTTAACTTCCAGTCCCCTTAGGTGACCCCTATGCCATGGAAATGAGACAAGATGTCAGCATCACGTCCAATGTCATTTCCGGATCCCAAACAAATAGTGGTAACCTAGGGAAAGCGGACCTCACACCAGAAGAATAGCTCCCAAGTGTTCCCTCTTTTGTAGGGACGGTCTCCAGTTTTGACCCACACTTCCCTGTCCCTCTTTTCTACTATATACCCCCATTTTTGGCTTGATAAAAAAACTTGCATCAGACTTACTATATTGCCCCCAAAAAGTAACTTTGGTTCCAAACATCATAATGGGTTGCAATTTATAAATATTTTAATATTTTTTGCAATTTGAACCAAAAAAATTTAGAGATTTGGATGATTTTGTACTAATTTGTTAATGAAAAAGTGACTGTAAACTGATATATGAAAAAAAAAACATATTTCATTGAAAAACTCGTGTCCCTCTCTGACTATTTAAAAAATTGGGAGCAATGTCGGTAGGAAGTGAGGCTGCTGCAGGAGTGGTGTGCAACCCGGAAGCAACACTGAGAGGAAAGTTAACCCTAAAAGCCTAAACAATACCCTCACCCTAATCCGACATTTTTTAATCCTCACCAAAATGACATTTATGCATAACAAATTGAGAGGTTCTAAAAAAAGATTGACTGGCACGTTGGACGAACTGACACCTCGGGTACAGGATAATGACATTGACATTTGAGAGGGAAAGATAAGGACGCTAACATCTGGGGGACAGGGTATATACGCTGACACTAGGGGGGCAGGATAGTGACACTGACACTTGGGGGGCAGGATAATGGCACTGACACTTGGGGGACAGGATAATGGCACTGACACTTGGGGGACAGGACAATAACACTGACACTTGGGGGCAGGATAATGACACTTGCGGGAAGGATAATGACACTTGGGGGACAGGACAATGACACTGACACTTGGGGGAAAAGGGGCAACATCACTGACACTTGGGGGGCAGGTAAGGGCACTTGGGGGACAGGATAACGACACTGACCACTTGGGGGGCAGGAATAACGACACTGACACTTGGGGGGCAGGATAATGACACTGACACTTGGGGGACAGGATAATAACACTTGGGGGACAGGATAATGGCACTGACACTTGGGGGGACAGGACAATAACACTGACACTTGGGGGCAGGATAATAACACTGACACTTGGGGGCGGGATAATGACACTTGGGGGAAGGATAATGACACTTGGGGGACAGGATAATGACACTGACACTTGGGGAACAGGACAACAACACTGACACTTGGGGGCAGGATAAAGACACTGACACTTGGGGGACAGGATAATGACACTGACACTTGGGGGGCAGGATAACGACACTGACACTTGGGGGGCAGGATAATGACACTGACACTTGGGGGGCAGGATAATAACACTGACACTTGGGGGGCAGGATAATGACACTTGGGGGCAGGATAACGACACTGACACGTGGTGGGCAGGATAATGACACTGACACTTGGGGGGCAGGATAATGACACTGACACTTGGGGGCGGATAATGACACTTGGAGGACAGGATAACGACACTGACACTTGGGGGCAGGATACTGACACTGACCCTTGGGGCGCAGGATAATAACACTGACACTTGGGGGGCAGGATAATGACACTTGGAGGACAGGATAACGACACTGACACGTGGGGGGCAGGATAATGACACTGACACTTGGGGGGCAGAATAATGACACTTGGAGGACAGGATAACGACACTGACACGTGGGGGGCAGGATAATGACACTGACACTTGGGCGGCAGAATAATGCCACTTGGAGGTCAGGCTAACGACACTGACCCGTGGGGGGCAGGATAATGACACTGACACTTTGATACACTGTTGCCTGCAGTAATTTTCGGCTCCCATACAGCTGAAGCATCTGCTCCCCCCTTCCCCTTTACCAGTTCCAATGTAGCAGCATATCAGCGTGTCCCTTTTTGATCAGGGTCTCTGATAGGAGTACCACCACTACTGCCCTGATGTTGTCAATGCTTAGGGTACAGGACAATGACACATTTGTGCCACAGGACAGTTGCACACTGGAACTTTGGCTACAGTATGTTAAAGGGGTTGTCCACCTCAGCTTTTTTAATGTATATTATGAAAAAAATAAAAATAAAGCCAATGCTCATCTGTGAACTGAGTTCAGTTCCAGGTCCATCTTTTCCATTGGACACACTAGGCAGTTGCCCGGGAGCCCCACAAGTATAGGGGCCCCAAGTGGTGTATGTATGTCCCAGGAATACAAGAAACATTCCCTGGATCCCTTGGTTGGCTCCGCTTATTTCACTGTTTGTGTGTTTATAGGATGTGCAAACCATGGTGAAGAAGGGAGCCAAAGTCTTCCTGCACTGCTGAGTAGTCTTGTAGGCTGCAGGCAGCTGGTGCCCAGACATAAGTGGCGTGATAAAGAGTGTGCTTGGGGGAGGAAAGGGCTCGAGGCATGGCCAAGTGTGATGTCATGTATTTGGGCAGGACCCACTGCAGTGCTCTGCCCAGGGGCCCATAATTCTGTTAAGACGGCTCTGGTCAGTGCCATGGAGATCCATAGCTGCTGTTGTTCCCTATATTATATGTGACATCCTATGATTTACTTCTTTGTTTAGATCCCTGTGCACTCTGGTCTGTAAGTGGACGTATTCCTCCGAACGAGGATGGGACGACACTTTCTGGAAGGAGATTGGATTGGAAGATATTATAGAAGACAACTACATGAAAATAGGTAGGAACCAACTGCGGGATTCTTCTTACATCTCTGACATGTCGGGTAGATTGTATGGAGTCCCGCGACAACCCCTCTGTGCAATGTAATGGCTGCTATTAGTAGTTGTCAACATTGGAGGAAACCAAAAAAGAATAATTAGTCTTTAGAAGACTCAGGGAAATTTTATTTCTTGGTAATTTTCTACTTTCTAACTTGCCCCGTTGGGTTCTCATAACTGAGCCGCAGCTGATATCTATTTCTGCTCACGTGTGCACCGTGATAGAAACCGTCTGCAGCTTTTGCCTTATTTACATTATATCATTTTTACCAAAATTGCGGAGGAAATCTGTACAAGAGGGAAGGAAGTTGTTAAGAAAAGGGAAGTGGAGTGTGAGCATCTGCTGTAGTGTTTAGGTCAGCAGGCGCTCGTGTCCTGCTCCGGATTCTCTTCATAAAGTTCAAAACAAGCTGAAATAAAGATATCAACACTCAGTATATTAACCTATAAACCTGTCACCTTCTCCTCCACAACATCATATATTGTATTATACATAGAGCATTAGTCATCTTTGTTGGATCTGAGGAACATTTCATAAGTCTTTGTGCCGTTAGGCAATACACACGACATACAGTAACACAAAACTACTAAAGAATATAACTACTGTAATACTATACAAGAATATAACTAATATAATACTGTCCCCTATGTACAAGAATATAACTACTATAATACTGCCCCCTATGTACAAGAATATAACTACTAAAATACTGCCCCAATGTACAAGAATAAAACTACTATAATACTGCCCCCTAGGTAAAAGGAATATAACTACTATAATACTGCCCCTATGAACAGGAAAAATAACTTTCTATAATACTGTTCCCATGTACAAGAATATAACTACTATAATATGCTCCTATGTACAAAAATATATTACTACTATAATTACTGCCCTCTATCTAGAAAAATAGTAACTAGATCACTGGTAAATGAAACAAGGGCAGAGAGAAGCGCACCTCGGCACATAAACTTTTTTTATGAAGTTTAAAATTCTGGTGTTTTTAGTCTCTCCCTGGACGAGTTGTGCGAGGTAAATGGCACAAATCATATAATCGTTTGTAGAAAATTGACGATTCCCCGAGGATCAAAACCCAGCAGCCAAACTCCAAAATCAGGTCGGTAAGCCCTCCACAGATTTCGGTGGTCTCCGGCAGCAATAGATAATCACTGTGTTTTCACTCCTCACTCCTCTACTGAGTTTTCCTGCTTGCCTATGGTGAGGAGTGAAAACACAGTGATTATCTATCTAGAAGAATATAACTACTATAATACTGCCCCTATGTACAAGAATATAACTACTATAATACTGCTCTCTATGTACAAGAATATAACTACTTTAATGCTGCCCACTATGTACAAGGATATAACTACTATAATACTGCCCCTATGTACAAGAATATAACTACTATAATACTGCCCCTATGTACAAGAATATAACTACTATAATACTGCCCCTATATACAAGAATATAACTACTATAATACTGCCCCCTATGTACAAGAATATAACCACTATAATACTGCCCCCTATGTACAAGAATATAACCACTATAATACTGCCCCCTATGTACAAGAATATAACTACTATAATACTGTTCCTATGTACAAGAATATAACTACTATAATACTGTTCCTATGTACAAGAATATAACTACTATAATACTGTCCCCGATGTACAAGAATACAGCTACTATAATACTGCCCCCTATATGCAAGAATATAACTACTATAATATTGCCCCTATGTACAAGAATATAACTACTTGTACAGGGGGGGGGGGGGGGGTGCAGTATTATACTACTTATAATCTTGTACATAGGAAGCAGTTTTATAGTAGTTATATACTTGTACATAGAGGGCAGTATTATAGTAGTTATATTCTTGTACATAGAGGGCAGTATTATAGTAGTTATATTATTGTACATAGAGGGCAGTATTATAGTAGTTATATTCTTGGACAAAGGAACAGTATTATAGTAGTTATATTCTTGTACATAGGGGGCAGTATTATAGTAGTTATATTCTTGTACATAGGGGACAGTATTATAGTAGTTATATTCTTGTACATAGGGGGCAGTATTATAGTAGTTATATTCTTGTACATAGGGAGCAGTATTATAGTTACATTCTTGTACATCAGAGCAGTATCATAGTAGTTACAGTTGTGCTCAAACGTTTACATACCCCAGCAGAATTGTTGCTATAATATTGTTCCCAATGTGCAAATATTTGACTATTGTGCTACTGAAATTGGAACATAGTGGGGCAAATATACTATGGCAATTGTGCCAGTATTCTATTGCAATTGCCCCAAAATACTAGGATACATGCTTGATACCACATTTATTGAACATTTTAGATTTTAGGTCTGTACTGTGTCCAACAAATACCGTGCGGCAAAAAAATTCAGCATCATGCTGGCACAATCTAAGCTAACTAATAGAAGGTGTAGAGTTAGGCTAGACCGTTTAAACCTGCGCCAGATTTACCAACACTGTGAGAAACATTGCACATTTCTAGACGGTCTCCTCTGAGTTTACACTACACATCAGACAGTATTGATAAATCTTCCCTTAATTTACATTAGAAACTTGCAGATGTTTGCCTTCTGATGATTATTTATGGAACAATCCATCGTCTTCCTTTCGGTTCTTAGGGTCTTGTGATTTTAGAGGAAGCAGATTTCCTCCTTCTTGCTCTGGATTAATATGGTTTCTGAAGTCTGGGTCCCTTGTGGCCTTCTGGGGGGTTACAGGTGTTATATTTGTGGGGTGATCGCCACAGCCACACTTGGGGATTCGGGGTCCTGTGACTGCTCTGTGTATTCTAATTTGTGTTGTGTTTTTATAATATGGCGGGGGGCGCCGTGTCAGAATAACACTACAAGACTGGGGCGCTCCTAATCCACAGCTGCCAGCCTCTGCGTTGGAGCAGTTTTAAAGTTAATTATTTATGAAGTGTCAATTAGGGCATAATGTGCTGGTTCTACTACCTGTCTAAACAGAATCAGGTGGCCGGCGGCAGCGGCGGGTGTTCAGCTTTATGGACTAAGACTAAGCCAGCACTGCTTTTTCTTGTTCTTTTTCTCTGCTCCAAAAACCAATGACAGGCTGATCTTAGTTTGCATTGGTTTTTATGCCTTAGATCTTTGATGACCTCAAAAGTGTCTGCTAAAGCCTTAGAAACTCTGCAGAGTGTCTACCAAAGGTGGCAGCATTACAATACCACCAATGTTGTCACGCAAAGCAATAGATGTCCTCTTTGTGCTGATTATGAACCTGTGCAATGCAGGGCCATCTATTCCATTGGGCACACTAGGCAGTTACCCGGGGGCCCAACACATTTAGGGGCCCCAGGTGGGTTAGGCTTGTCCCAGGAATACAAGAAGCATACCCAGGATCCCATTGTTGGCTTTGCTTATTTAACTGTTTGTGTGTTTTTAGGATGTGCAAAATTTTAAAAACCACGATGGAGAAGGTAGTCAAAGGCTCCCTGCTCTGCTAATTAGTCTTGTAGACTGCAGGCTGCCGGTGTCCAGACATAAGTGGCGTGATAAAGAGTGTGCTTGGGGGGGGGCTCGAAGGCAAGGCCAAGTGTGATGTCATGTATTTGGGCAGGGCCCACTGCAGTGCTATGACCAGGGGCTCATGATTCTGTTAAAACGGCTCTCGTGCAATGTCAGAGATTCACCCACAGAAAGCAAGAGATGTACCCAACAGTGCTAAAGAGTGCTTCATAGTGTGCCAGAAATACCACCCAATAGTGCCAAACAGTACCAAAGACCCCCTCTATGCACTGCTGCAGTCAGATCCTAAAAAAAAAAAAGGAGCTTTATGTTATTGTTCACTGGGACCCTGCACCTTCTCCATTCTTGGACCTTGGACCTACATCTTCATATTCTCCACCTCACATAACACTGTAGCTCTATCCTTAGTAACATCATCACATGAGCGGACAGGTCTCGGCCCCTCCACAAAGGTTGGCATATTCATGAAGCAGTCTGTACCTAGCAGGGGCATAGCTTATAGTTGCCAACTTTTTAAATTGAAAAAGCAGGAGACTACGCGCGCCGCGGCAAAAACTTGCATGGACACGCCCATCTTGTCGGTGTGCCACGCCCCTTTAAAAAGTCACACCCACTCCACCTTACTGCATAACGGCTTTGGAAGAAAGCCAGGTAGATGCCCTTATAGCCAGGTAGTAGCCCCCCCATAACCAGGTAGTGCCCCTTACAGGCAGGTAGATGCCCCCTTGTAGCCAAGTAGATGCCCCCTCTGTAGCCAGGTAGATGCCCCCCTTTGTTAGCCAGTTAGATGCCCCCCTTTGTTAGCCAGTTAGATGCCCCCTTTGTTAGCCAGGTAGATGCCCCCCATTGTTTGCCAGGTAGTGTCCCTCTGTGTGCCAGGTAGTTGCCCTCTCTGTTGCCAGGTAGATGCCCCCATTGTTAGCCAGGTAGTGCCCCCTTTGTTAGCCAGGTAGTGCCCCGTCTGTTGCCAGGTAGATGCCCCCATTGTATCCAGGTAGTGCCCCCTTTGTTGCCAGGTATTGCCCACTTTGTTAGCCAGGAAGTGCCCCCACTGTTGCCAGGTCGATGCCCCCCATTGTTTGCCAGGTAGTTGCCCCCCCTGTTGCCAGGTAGTGCCTCCATTGTGAGCCAGGTAGATGCCCCCATTGTTTGCCAGGTAGTTGCCCCTCTGTTGCCAGGTAGTGCCCCCATTGTGAGCCAGGTAGATGCCCCCATTGTTTGCCAGGTAGTTGCCCCCTCTGTTGCCAGGTAGTTCCCCCATTGTGAGCCAGGTAGATGCCCCCATTGTTTGCCAGGTAGTTGCCCCTTCTGTTGCCAGGTAGATGCCCCCATTGTTTGCCAGGTAGTGCCCCCCTAAAAATAAAATAATAAAAGCCACTCACCTGACCAGGCTCCTGCAGCGCGGCCGCTCCGGACGATCTCCTCAGGGGAAGTGAGAGCAGCCGCGCGTCACTTCCCCTGCGCCGCTGACCTGTATGTACGGCGCGCACCGGCGCTGTACATACAGGGGGAGGAGGGAGGAGGGAGCGATCCCTCCTGCCTCCTCCCCGCAAACCGACGCATACAGGGGGAGAACGGAGGAGGGGAACGATCCCTCCTGCCTCCGTCCTGCACAGCGAGACTCCAGGCGGGTGAAGCGGCCGCTGCGCCCGCTTCACCCGTGGGGGAACGGCCGGCGGCGCCAGAGTCCCCTTCGGTCATTAAAAGAGCCCCCCCCCCCGCTGGCGGCGGGAGGAATGCCACTCCCCCGGGGAGGGGGGGGGGGACCCCAAATGCGGGACCCCCCCCCAAAAAAAGGGGGGAGTTGGCATGTATGGCATAGCTATGGGCAGGGGTCTTAAAACTGCAGCCCTCCACCCTTTTGGGGAAACTACAACTCTAAATGCATTTTTTAAAAATTATAACAGGGGGCCTGATGGGGATTGTATTTTCCCCAAAACAGCTGGGGGCCGCATTTGAAGACCATGATGGGGGTAGAGGTAGCGCCCAAAGGGCCCTGAGCCTAAGAGGGCCAAAAGCCCCTCCTGCCACACAGGAAGACACCGTATTATAAATAATATATGGTAGCTGGGGGGTCCAATTCTACTTTTTGCATTGGGGCCGAGAAGCTTCTAGTTATGCCTCTGCCACTGAGCGGTCCAGTCTTATATATACAGTCAAATCACATTATTATGACCATTAATATCCAGAGGCACCATCTTGTGCAGCACAGACAGCATTTAGGCTAGGTATGACTTATCAGGTTCTGGTAAGTTGTCACAGGTATCTGGAGCTGCCTGCATTCCACAGCTGCTGGAGGGTTCATAGAGCCCAAAACCCCCATCCCGGGGCCCCCCGCTCTGGAGGGGGAAGAGCCAACACCACCCTCCAGAGGCTTACAGCTGCTGGGGGTCCATAGGCCAACACCACCATCCCGGGGCTCCCCCGCTGCTGGAGGGTTATAGAGCCAACACCCCCATCCAGGGGCTCCACAGTGCTGGAGGGGCATAGACCAACCCCACCATCCGGGCCTTACAGCTGTGGAGGGGCCATGACCCAAAACACCCCCATTAGAGGTTCCCACAGTGCTGGGGGGGCCATAGAGCCAAACCACCAGCCCGGGGCCCCACAGTGCTGGGAGTCCATAGACCCAAACACCACCATCCGGGGGCCCCACAGCTGCTGGAGGGTTCATAGAGCCAACACCACCATCCATGGGCCCCCCACACAGGCTCAATTGGGAATTAGGGGTCAAGGTAGTACATGGACATCTTAGTCATGTTCTTCCTAACAATGTCGAACTTTTCTATCTGTGTGACCATAGATGGAGACAATCTCCATCTATGGGTGTATGTGATCGGGACCATACCAAAAATTTGAGGGGCCCTTCTCATGATGAGGGGCCCAAGAAAGCCAAAAAAAAACTTTCCCCCAGCCTTAATCTGCCGCACAGTTGTGTTTTTTCCCAGTAATGGTTGCAGGCTGTTTGTTTTCTCATGTTTCTCACCTGAACATGCAATGTATTTTTGTTTTAAAGCGAAAGGGCCATCAGGAAGGAACCCCTTTGCCAATCAGCAGAGATCCAATTTCAATACTGCTGTGAAAATTGAAGCCTGTTCTGCCAATGCAACTTGGTTAGTTGAGGTGTAGTGATATCCGTCTGCTCCAAGGCCCCATAGGGTTTGCTATTGTGTTAGACACATGTCTGGTTGCCCCCTGGTTAGATTTGATGGTGAGCTGTTTCCCCGTAGTTTGTTCGTCATCCTCGCACACCTTCAAAGCTGATGTTTTACCTCCCAGCAGGTGCTCCTCAGTTTCCATGTTGCTTATTCACAATGATACCATTTGTAGACTCAGCCCAATTTCCCCCACACCCAGCCCCAAGGGTAACAAACTGCACAGTTGAAAAAACGAACCCTTTGGGCCCAAAAATTCCAATATTAATCTCTTTTTGCAACTCTGATAAAAAGACTTCCAATTTACCTAAGACAGCAACGAGGGATATGTCTGCAGACAGCCTATCACACAGACCACCAAGCCAGCTCATCACATGGGACTTTGGTCATGAGATACACATTGCCGAAGGTAGGAGATGGTCATAATAATGTGACTTGATTGTCCCATTGATGCCCTCTGTTTTGTTCCCCCTTTCTACCCCCAAATATTTAATGTTCTAACCAGCAAAGTCTCAATATTTTGGTGATCCCCCCTTACACTTACTCGTGAAACGGCACCCTCACCATTTTTTTGCGGGTCATTAGTTGTGGGTGATAAACCTCTATAAATACAATGGTTTTCGGGTTTACATGACAGGACATCCGTGTAAGTCCCCTTGGAAGTCCCTTCTTCTATTGTAAGCTTTAATTAAGTTTATGAAGAACATGTCCAGACACTTCCTACCGACCCGGGCTGTGGGGATCCGTCAGCGGAACCAAATATTCCCAGTGGTCCATAATATAGACGTCTTTTTATTCTGCATTTTTTGCGCGTTCGTTCTGCAGAAATATTCAGCTCACGTTTATAATTGTTAGTGGTAGAAATGTGAGGTTCGGCCAATAGTAATAAAGGGTAGAGATAATGAGAGGCTCGAATACCAGCAGTAATAATGAGGGGGTAACCACCCGTAAAAAAGGGGTCCCTACCGCTATAATGAGGGGGTCACCTACCAGCAGAATAAGAGGGGCTCACCCCCGCAGAATAGGGGGGACCCACCAGCAGCAGAATTGGGGGGTCACCCCCCCAGCAGTATAATAGGGGGGTCACCTACCAGCATTTGTAATGAGGGGGCCACCCACCAGCAGTTAATGAGGGGCTCACCCACACATATAAAAAAGGGGGTCACCTACCAGCAGTAGTAATAAGGGGCTCACCTATCAGCAGTAGAAAATGAGGGGCCACCTACCAGCAGTTAGTAATGAGGGGCTCACCTCCCAGCAGTAGTAATGAGGGGTTCACCTACCAGCAGTAATTATGAGGGGCTCACCTACCACAGTAGTTATGAGGGGCTCACCTACCAGCAGTAGTTATGAGGGGCTCACCTACCAGCAGTAGTAATGAGGGGCTCACCTACCAGCAGTAGTAATGAGGGGCTCACCTACCAGCAGAAGTTATGAGGGGCTCACCTACCAGCAGTAATTATGAGGGGCTCACCTACCAGCAGTAGTAATGAGAGGCTCACATACCAGCAGTAGTAATGAGGGGTTTATCTACCAGCACTAGTAATGAGGGGCTCACCTACCAGCACTAGTAATGAGGGGCTCACCTACCAGCAGTAGTTATGAGAGGCTCACCTACCAGCAGTAATTATGAGGGGCTCACCTACCAGCAGTAATAATGAGGGCTCACCTACCAGCAGTAGTAATGAGGGGCTCACCTACCAGCAGTAGTTATGAGAGGCTCACCTACCAGCAGTAGTAATGAGGGGCTCACCTACCAGCAGTAGTAATGAGGGGCTCACCTACCTTCAGCAATATTTAGGGGCTCACCTACCAGCAGTAATTATGAGGGGCTCACCTACCAGCAGTAGTAATGAGGGGTTCATTGAGGGGCTCACCTACCAGCAGTAGTAATGAGAGGCTCACCTACCAGCAGTAGTAATGAGGGGCTCACCTACCAGCAGTAGTAATGAGGGGCACACCTACCAGCAGTAGTAATGAGGGGCTCACCTACCAGCAGTAGTAATGAGGGGCTCACCTACCAGCAGTAGTAATGAGTGGCTCACCTACCAGCTGTAGTAATGAGGGGCTCACCTACCAGCAGTAGTAATGAGGGCTCACCTACCTTCAGCAATATTTAGGGGCTCCCCCTACCAGCAGTAATTATGAGGGGCTAAACCTACCTTCAGAAAAATTTTTTAGGGGCTCCCCTACTAGAAAGTAATTATGAGGGGCTCACCTACCAGCAGTAGTAATGAGGGGCTCACCCACCAGCAGTAATTATGAGAGGCTCACATACCAGCAGTAATGTTTGAGGGGCTCACCTACCAGCAGTAATTTATGAGGGGCTAAACCTACCAGCAGTAATTAGAGGGACCACCTACCAGCGTAGTAATGAGAGGCTCTAATACCAGCAGTAATAATGAGGGGCTCACCTACCAGCAGTAGTTATGAGAGGCTCACCTACCAGCAGTAGTAATGAGGGGTTCATCTACCAGCACTAGTAATGAGGGGCTCACCTACCAGCAGTAGTTATGAGAGGCTCACCTACTAGCAGTAATTATGAGGGGCTCACCTACCAGCAGTAGTAATGAGGGGCTCACCAACCAGCAGTAGTTATGAGAGGCTCACATACCAGCAGTAGTGATGAGGGGCTCACCTACCAGCAGTAGTGATGAGGGGCTCACCTACCTTCAGTAATATTTAGGGGCTCACCTACCAGCAATAATTATGAGGGGCTCACCTACCAGCAGTAGTAATGAGGGGCTCACCCACCAGCAGTAATGATGAGGGGCTCACCTACCAGCAGTAATTATGAGGGGCTCACCTACCAGCAGTAATAATGAGCGCCTCACCTACCAGCAGAAATAATGAGTGGAGCACCTACCAGCAGTAATTATGAGGGGCTCACCTACCAGGAGTAGTTATGAGGGGCTCACCTACCAGCATGGGTGTAACTTTTGAGGGGTACGGAGGGGACTGGTCCCCCCCCCCCCACTTTTTTCTGGGTGGGGGACGGTCCCCCACACTTTTTAGCCACTTCAATAAAAAAAATCCATATGAAAGCATGAGAATACGGTAAGTGGGAAGAACAGAGCACAGAGGAGGAAGAACTTAACCCTTTGCCTCCTATATTTCTGGGGGACAGAGTATGTAGCAGCCTCAAGTGTCAGTGCAGAGTGAGAGCAGCACTGATTGTTAGAGCAGGAGTCAGTAGGGGCTGCTTCACCAATCAGAATGTTGCTCGCAGTCCAGCACACTCTGTATATGGGGCTGTATCTTTCCCTTCCATTGTATACCACTTCCCCTATGCTCAGCCCTCATCAGAGAAGAAGGGAAGCTCCTGCTGAATGCCAACTACACCAGACTACATGAGACAGGTAAGAAGGGGACAAGGGTGCCAGGGGTTGTGGGTGCAAAATGGTGTATGTACTGTATATGTGAGATGTGTATATACTGTACAGCCATGTCACGTCTTCCCTGCACTTACGCGCCGTGGAAAATTAAAGTGAATGGGGCCGGCCCCGCAGCATTTTAGAAGTGTGGACTGGCCAGTTCGTTCTTCTAAAACACCCGGAATATCGCAGTACGCTCTGCTATATGACTTGTGAACATACCCTAAGGTACGTTCACACGGAAGATATAAATGCTGATTCCGGGGCGGATTCAGTGCTGGATCTGCCTCAGAACCGGCGTCCAATCTGGCAGGAAACGGATTTACATTATACCCTATGTCATATAGATGACACTGATTTTACTTGAGTATTTTCGGCGTGTACTGTAAGCGCCTACAAAGAATTCTTCGAGGTGTTTTATGCACTAACTGCACTAATGGATAGGAGGTAGAAATCTGTCCCAGGCAGTCTGGGTCATTTGCTCATTGGATTTCTGCGTTTGCAATATCTGAATTTCCAACAAGCAAATGGCACTGTCAGTGCCGAAAAACCGTCATGTGAACCCTAAGTGTGTATTGTGTCTGTGTTCAATATATGTATATATGCACACACAATTTCCGGGGTACCTTGTCTAATGTAGTCTCTGGGGTACAGTGTGTAATGTAATAATCTCTGGGGTATGGTGTAATATAATCTCTTTTGTATAGTGTGTAATGTAATTTCATGAGTACAGTGAATAATGCAGTAATATCTGTGGTAAGGTGTGTAAACTAATATCTGGGGTACAGTGGGTAATGTAGCAATCTCTGGGGTACAGTGAGTAATGTAATATCTGGTGTATGGTGTGCAATGTAGTAATCTCTGGGATACAGTGCATAATGTAATATCTCATGTATGGTATGTAATATAATCTCTGGGGTACAATGTGTAATGTAATCTCTGGGGTACGGTGTAATGTAATCTCTGGGGCACAGTGAGTAATGTAATCTCTGGGGTAAGGCGTGTAATGTCGTAATTTCTAAAGTGCAGTTAGTAATGTAATTTCTGTGGCCACCATATGTAATATAATTAATTTCTGGGGTGCAGTGAGTGATGTCATTTCTGGTGTATGGTATGCAATAAAATACATTTTTGGGTATAGTATGTAATATAAGTGGTACAGTGAGGGATTCTTTTATTTTCCTCATTCTGTTGTGTATTTATAACAAATTTAATGGAGCAGTGATGGGGGATGGGAGAGGTTAAGCAAAACGTGGTGCATTGCACAGCATTTTTTATTTCCATCTTGAGGGATAATATTGTCGGGGGCAGGTTCGGTTATATTTCCAGGGCTGTTTTTTAGTCCCAGTCCGGCTCTAAACTTCAGTAATTAGAGAACCACTCATAACCTTACGGACTGCACCAAAAGTGTTTGCCATAAGGACTCCACCTGGACATAGAGGGGGCCGCTTCACTGCAGGGAGAGGAGAGAAGTGAAGGGAGGGGAAGTGTAAGGCTACTGCGAGTGAAAGAGGGAGGGAGGGATAGGAAGATAGGGGATGAGAGGGAAAATTGGTCCCATGCCCCACTTTTTGAACCAAAGTTAAGGGACTCACCTAAAAGCTGTAATATTGAGGGGCTCACCTACCAGCAGTAGTATTGAGTCGCTCACCTACCAGCAGTAGTATTGAGTCGCTCACCTACCAGCAGTAGTATTAAGGGGCTCACCTACCAGTAATGGTAATGGAGGGTTTACCTATCAGCTTTGGTATGACGGTTTCACTTGTCAACAGTAGAAATGAGAGGTTCACCTTCCAGGAGTGGTAATGAGGGGTTCACCTACCATGAGTAGTTTTGAGGGGTTTACCTACTCGCAATAGTAATGAGTAACTTCTTGCAATAATAGTAATGAGGATTCCACATACTGATGGTAGCATTGGGGATGGGTTCATCTACCTGAAATAGAAATGAGAGGTCCACATGCCAGCAGTCATAATGAGGGGTTTACACAGCTGTTTTGTGTGTGAGGGGTTCACGTAGTAATGAGGAGCTCAACTACCAGTAGCAGTAATTAGTTATTTGACATTATATTACAGGGTTGTTGCAGAAATATAACTTTTACTCTAATATCTGCGGTCAGAACTTTAATAAGTCTTGGTTTGTTTGAATCCAGTGTAAGGGGGCAGCAGGCAGGCGGGGGTATAAAATGGCGTATATATACCAGCCAGGATCCTGGCATTCCCCTTTTTGGAGTCCAGACAAAAACCCCACCAAGGTAAGGAGCCTTGGTGGAATGAATGGCCATAATTAGACAGGTGTCGACCTTTACAGGCTGTTGACATACGTTTAGTGTGTTAGTATGGCTTCCAAACGTCCCGGGTCGGCCTTTCATTGGGAGAAAGCATAGAGCAGGGAGGGTGCTTACTCACCATGATCCAGCCCAAATTTCCTGGCCTTAAAGTCACAGGTAAGCGACTAAGTGTTTTTCATACCCATTTTCATTTAATAAAAATACAGAGGAACCCCTTTTTTGCACCCCAATTTTTATCTCTGTTCTATGCCTGAAGATAAAAGGTTGCCAACATCCCAGAGCTATAAAAAGCTCACGCCCCCCAAGCAAAATAAGATTTTCCTCACCCATTGCCCCCAAATTATTCCCCCTCGTTGACTAAATAGTTACCTATGAAGTTGACTTTCTGCATTGGAGATGAAGAGAGCAGATTGTGAGCTCCTGGGGATGATGCCAGTGTGTGCTATCACAAGGATTTGCCTGCACTAAACAAAAAATTATTTGAAATAAAGAACTGAAAGCATCGCAAGGGGTTTATTTCTGGACCTAAAGCAAAACGGGTGTTTGCCATTTAATTATGGATTACAGCAATTTTGGGGCCCCAGAAATTCGAATGCGTATTTTTTTTTTATTTGGCCCGACACTCCATTTCTAAATAATATAAAAGGGTGGTAGAAAACGAAAATATGAAGATTTTGGCGCATTACAAAAGCTTAATGTGCCAAAATTTTTTTAAAGGCATAATTGTAAGGCCCCAAACTTGGCGCATTAAGCTTATTAATGCCCAAAAATCTGTCAAAACTACACCCTAGGATTTCATAACCCAAGTTTTGAAAATTGGGAAAACCATGTAGAATTTGAATCCCACTTTTTTTTTTTTTTTATTGGGGCCCCGACACCAAAAGTTCAAAAAATAAAAGAAATGTAGAATAAGACAGTTTTTTGGCGCAAAAACATAGAGCTTGTGCGAAGTGTGGCCTTTAAACACCATGCCCAAAACAAGTTTGGGCATTAAGCCTATGTAAGCGCCAAAAATTGTCTTTCTACCTTTTCTATATCTTTTTAGAACTCGGTTCGGCCAGTAAAAAAAAAGTCCCTTTTGTTATACATTTGCCCTTATGTTTAAATCCTCATGAAATATATTTTTTTTTTTAAAATGGGGCATTTTAAATCATTTTTATAGTCGTTTTTATTTTGACCTTCTATTTAAAGAGAAAAAAACTTTTTTACACCAGCTATTGGAGCAGACACCATAGGGTGGCACTTTCAATGTTCTGAAGCTTTGCTGTATAGACTTGGACAAAAGGAGCAGAGTCATCTTTCTTAAACGAGTCACAAGTCTTTTTATCATTCGAAAAACAGTGTCGACAAAGTCTCCTCATTATCATTAAACCAGTAGATGAGCAGTGTCTTATTACCTTTTGACCCGGGGCCGGGTAATCTTATAATTTGAGAAACATATCAGCAGAATCTCATTAACATCAGAGGGAGGGACCAGCAGAGTCATCTCATCAGAAGGTCTGATTGGCAGAGACATCTCATTATCATAAAAGGATGTGGTCAGAAGCAGAGTCTTCTCTATGATTAGAGGTTGGGTCAGATGAGTCATCCAATTATGTGAGGGTGGGGTCAGCAGAGTCCTCTCATTATAAAGATGAGGTCAATAGAGTAATCACATGATAAAAAGATGATTTTACTGACCCCATCCTTTAATTATAATAACAGGTTAGGGTCCACAGCAGAGTCCTCATATTCTGACTATAAGATGGTGTCAGCAGAGTCATAACATTATAATTAAAAGGACAGTGTCAGCAAAGTCATCTCATAATTATTAGGCTATGGCATCAGGAGCTGAGTCTTCATGTTATGGTTAGAGGGTTTGTACAGCAGAGTCACCCCATTTTCATTAGAGGGTAGGGTCATGAGAGTCATCCCACTGGGGTGGGGTCAGCAGAGTCCTCTCGTTATAATTATAGGATGGGGTCAGCGGTCATCTCATTATCATTAGAGATTGGGGTCAGCAGAACCATCTAATTATCATTATAGGATAAGGTCAGCAGAGTCATCTCATTATCATTAAAGATTATGTCAGCAGAACTATCTAATTATCATTATAGGATAGGGTCAGCAGAGTCATCTCATTATCATTGGCGTTCCGGGGGAATTAGCAATACTATAGACTGTTCCTGGAAATTGTAATAATTTATGATATTCTCTTTCAATTAACTTAAATTTTTGCAGCCAAAATAAAGCACACCCACCCTGTTACACTGCTGGAAGACAATACTGGAAGAAGGCACATGTGTCCAACATGGCCGCCTCTGAGGAAGTTGTTAAACATAAAAATTAAGTTGATACTATGTTTGGAACAAGCACATTATTTCTCTTTTTTATTGCTATTGATATACATGCTGAGAGGGACGGCTGCTTTACCATGCTGGTTTCTATGGAGGATGGAGATTATTAGATGATGAAATCTTGCAAATGAGTGGTACTGTAGCATAATCTTTTTTCTATAACTTAGGAGACTGCAGATTCCATACAGCAAGTACTTCATTGAGTTGGTAACACGTTCCAGCTGGACAATGGCCCAAAGCACATGTCAAGATTAGCGAAGAAATGGTTCAATGACAGTGAAGTAGAGTTGCTGGATTGGCTTCCACAGTCCCCAGACCTCAACCCAAATCCAACACTTGTTGGTAGAGATTGAAGAAAAAGCTGTATTCATGAGCCAAGTGATCGACCAGTAAATGAAACAACATAAGGACGTGTAGAAGAAACCTGGGATCAGATTTTGGTCAGACCTCTTGAAACAATCACGAGCCAAACAGGACGGGATTTAGGTATGTGCTGAAACCCAAAGGTAAATTTAAAAAATACTAACAAAATAATAAAACTTAAGATTTTTAGGAGCAAAACAGTAACAAAGCAGTTACTTGACAAGAATCTGCAGAACTAAGCAGATGCTAAATAGTTGCAAGTCAAATTGATGTATAAGATATTCAAGATGATTGTCTATAAAATGATGGGAGCCTCATGTTCAAAGCTGTGGTGGATGGTGAGATATAGAGCCTGAAAGTCACAAGGTCAAAATATTGTTCTCCTTTTGCTTGGCACTGTATATGAGACATCCCCCTCAAGATCGTCCATACTTTGTATTATTACAATAGTCACATCTGTAATGTGTGGTATTCTATAATGATTTCCATGTAGTCAGACATTGTGTGCCCGGTATTTTGATCTATGCATGTGGGCGATTACTGTAAGTTCACAATTTTACTGATCATTTCCCATTCTCCTTCAAGACAGTCTCGTCCTCCTGTGGTATTTGCTTGTTATAGTTCATCCCTTTCTTTTTGCCTGATTACACAGAGCAGTGTATGATGTGGTGACTTCTTGACGTTCGCTGCCCTGTTTCAAGACATGTGGTTAGTTTTGACCTTACTTTTATAAAGGAGTATTAAAAACTAGAATGGTTACAGAACCACCAACGCTCAATAGTGTAGCCCCAAATATGAAGATACACTACCGTACAAAAGTTTGGGATCACCCAGACAATTTTGTGTTTTCCCTGATACTTTTATTTATCAAATGAGTTGCAAAATGAATCGAAATATCGTCCAGACATTGACAAGGTTAGAAATAATGATGTTTATTTGAAATAATATTTTTCTACTTCAGACTTTGCTTTCGTCGCTCCCTTTGCAGCAATTCCAGCATTGCAGACCTTTGGCATTCTAGTTGTTAATTTCCTAAGGTAATCTGGAGAAATTTCCCCCCATGCTTCCAGAAGCCCCTCCCACAAATTGGATTGGCTTGATGGGCACTTTATGCGTACCATACGGTCAAGCTGCTCCCACAACAGCTCAATGCTGCCTGCTTCTTCCCTAAATAGTTCTTGCATAATTTGGAGGTGGCTTTGGGTCATTGTCCTGTTACAGGATGAAATTGGCTCCAATCAAGCGCCCCCCCACAGGGTATGGCATGGCGCTGCAAAATGGAGTGATAGCCTTCCTTATTCAAAATCCCTTTTACCTTGTACAAATCTCCCACTTTACCAGCACCAAAGCAACCCCAGACCATCACATGACCTCCACCAGCACCAAAGCAACCCCAGACCATCACATGACCTCCACCAGCACCAAAGCAACCCCAGACCATCACATGACCTCCACCAGCACCAGAGCAACCCCAGACCATCCCATTCCCTCCACCCTGCTTGACAGATGGTGTCAGACCTCTTCCAGCATCTGTTCAGTTGTTCTGCGTCTCACAAATGTTCTTCTGTGTGATCCAAACACCTCAAACTTCAATTCGTCTGTCCATAACACTTTTTTCCAATCTTCCTCTGTCCAATGTCTGTGTTCTTTAGCCCATATTAATCTTTTCCTTTTATTAGCCAGTCTCAGATACGGCTTTTTCTTTGCTACTCTGCCCTGAAGGCCAGCATCCCGGAGTCGCCTCTTCACTGTAGACGTTGACACTGGCGTTTTGCAGGCACTATTTAATGAAGCTGCCAGTTGAGGACCTGTGAGGCGTCGATTTCTCAATCTAGAGACTCTAATGTACTTGTCTTGTTGCTCAGTTGTGCAGCGGCTCCTCCCACTTCTCTTTCTACTCTGGTTAGTGCCTGTTTGTGCTCTCCTCTGAAGGGAGTAGTACACACCGTTGTAGGAAATCTTCAGTTTCTCGGCAATTTCTCGCATGGAATAGCCTTCATCTCTCAACACCAGAACAGACTCGAGTTTCACAGGAAAGTTCTCTTTTTCTGGCCATTTTGCGAGTGTAATCGAACCAACAAATGTAATGCTCCAGATTCTCAACTAGCTCAAAGGAAGGTCAGTTTTATAGCTTCTCTAATCAGCAAAGCTGTTTTCAGCTGTGCTAACGTACTTGCACAAGGGTTTTCAAGGGTGTACTAAATATCCAATAGCTTTCTTACACAGTTAGCAAACACAATGTACCATTAGAACACTGGAGTGATGGGTGTTGGAAATGGGCCTCTATGCACCTATGTAGATATTGCATTAACAACCAGACGTTTGCAGCTAGAATAGTCATTTACCACATTGACAATGTATAGAGTATATTTCTGATTCAGTTAATGTTAGCTTCATTGAAAAAAAACTGTGCTTTTCTTTCAAAAATAAGGACAATTCTAAGTGACCCCAAACTTTTGAACGGTAGTGTACCTAACTTCACTAACCTGTTGTGGCAAACATACACCTTTATAAACTGTAGTCTATACCTAGCAAAAAAAAAAGTTTTGCAACTTTTAAATTAATTTTAGTTTAAATTCCTCCTCTTTTCAAGATATATGCTTGCTGTTCGTGAATGGGAACATTCTTTAACCTTCAATCTTGAGTGAAAATCTGTACAGATTTAATAATTATCACAAATAAGTATTTGAGATAGTTGTTACCAATAGCTGTGCTGTTTTGGTTAGGGTCACCAAAGCTGAGGGACACTAGTAGGGATAATGTCAAGCAGGACTGGACAGGTACTAAAAAACAGCCCTAGCACAAAACTCCCACAAGCCCACATACAACATCCACCTCCAGATTTTCCATCAGTCACGCACCTCACAACTTTCTAAAATGAACAACACTATAAACACAAGCAAGAATGTAAAAAATGATGCAGAGAAACCCCTAATCCCAGGATCAGGGATAGGCGTGTACTTGTTTTTCAGATAAGGGACAAGTGTACGCTGCCACTATATAAGCACCAATATAATCTACAATCCTGCCATGTAGTGACAACACAGTGGTCAGATCACCAGCAATCATAGCTCACTGGTGGTCAGGTCACAACCACATGACAGTGAATCCAACACTGATCCAACAGAGAAGCAAAATAACCATTGACATCCAGGGACTGACAGGTGATGTCTGCATCGGGACGCATATAATTGAATATATGCGGTGGAACTCACAGCCTACTCACCAACCATGTCTCCCCTCTCTGGTTGTTGCTCTGAGCCAGCGCAGCCTGAAACCTGGCGGCCCACCGGGAATATGCCAGGTTGGGCAGATTGCCATTCTGGATCCGACATCGGGTTGAAATGTGCAAACACAAAAATGTATCAGAAGCACTCTATGGTCTACATCTACAATTTATTTTGAATTACATGCTGTATTATTTTCCTGAGCTGTACTCATTATGCTGCTGGTGGAGTCACTATGTACATACATTACATTACTTATCCTGTACTGATCCTGAGTTACATCCTGTATTATACTCCAGAGCTGCACTCACTATTCTGCTTTTGGAGTCACTGTAAACATATATTTCATTAGTTATTCTGCACAGATCCCGAATTGCAGCCTGTATTATATATAACATGGGGTAACGGCATGGATGCCCATTGTTCCTTCCACTTAATGCTGTGCCCCCTATCAGTCAGTCTAATTACTGCTTGGCTGTTTTTTGCACTCCTTTTGCTAGATAATCCTCTTTGTACTACACACATTTATTTATAAGAAATCCTTGTTTTCTAAAACTGCACAAAATTCACTTTTCTCTGTCATCCTCATATTCCTCCTCATCTTCAGTTTCCTCTTTTCTCACATTTGCATCTTCTTTCTGTGTGAATCCAGGGAGACATCTTGATTTTACCATATTGGTAACCTGCGCTCCCCTGGATCGATATTGTCCAGGTTCTTCAGTACTCTGGACTAACGCTTCCTCTGTTTTGTCCTCTGCTATTTTGTTTTTCTCTTCTGCAAAAAAAAACAAAACTAAAATTTGTATAAACTTTTTGAAATTTTTTTCCCACCAGTATAGAGTTAATGCATCACCAGGCGGTTTGTCATTTTTAATTTCAAAGACTTTTATTGTCACAGATGAAACCCTGAAACTTGCGGGGTTTGAATTGGTTCCCAATGATGTTATTCTAGGAGTCCGCGCTTAAGTTAATTCCTCGTGCAGATTTGTCCTATGACCTCATTGGAAGCCACAACTGTGACACTCGTCCCCATTAAGCTCAATATGAAAGGAACGCAAAATGAAAACACAGAACGTCAGTGTTAACACATCATTATGTGGACCAAGTTAAAATTTTATTTTACAGTCTTCAGATGTTACTTTGTATTAGGGACTTTTTCTCAGTATTTTCCTTGGCTGTTTACATTCATCTCATTTTGAAGAACGTGTTAGTTTACAACATTTTTCTCAGGTTTTTTTTCCGTTGATAAAAGCCTAATTTTTTGGCAGCCACAGTGTGTATGGTGCGGGTCCGGGGACCTTAATTAAAGTGTTTCCAAGTTGAGTTGAATAGATGCACAGTTTTCTGCACATTTTATTAAATTTTGTTACTGGTCTTTGAATTCTGGTTAATAATTTAATTAGGATTTAAAAAAAAAAAAATGAAATGAAGCCACGTGTCTGAAGCAAATGCAGAGGCAGAATAGTGTTAACCAAGCAACCTATAAAACCACCCGAAATGAAACAATGCACCATGATAAACAGCATGTTTGCTATTGTTATGGACTTTTTTAATATACACTGTATAGGCAAAAGTAGGTGATCTCCTCCTTATTATTCGGTTTAGGATTGCAAGCAGGTGCACAAAGTGAAGCACACAGCTATGCAATCCCCATAGACAAACATTGGTAGTATGGGTTGTACTAAAGAGCTCAGAGACTGTAACTATGGCATTATTATAAGATGCCACCTTTGCATACCTACCAACTTTTGGAAATTGCAAAGAGGGACACATTAGCCACACCTCTAACCACGCCCAACCAAATGACATCACATCAAGTCACGCCTCCAACCACGCCTAAACAAATGACATCACACCAGGACACGCCTCTAACCACGCCCCACCAAACAAAATCATGCCCCGCCCCTCCAGCAGACCAGCGCAAACACTACAGCGGCCCCACTAGGGTCTGTAAATATGTAATTATATAAAGTAATGTACAATATATACAGAAATCCATACAAAAAGCTGTAAGATAATGTTCTATGGATGATACCTCTATATAATAGTTGTACAGTGATCACATAATACAAGGAGCAAATATCACCGTACTGTTACTGACCACACCAAGACTAATATTATCAATGATACCGCTATACAGAGATCAAATAATTCTGCCAAACTATGACACCATCACCACCACATAGTGACTGAGTAATACCACCACACCATGACCACATATCACCACCACTTAGTGACTGAATAATACCACAAGACCATGACCACATAGTGACTGAATAATAGCACCATACTGATCCTGAATATAAACCATTACACTATTACCAATATTTCTGAAATACAGTGACCATATGGGGGGTAGATAGCAGTTGTACACATGCTCTGCAGACTGTTTATACCACCATACAGTGACCATATAGGGGTAGATATCAGTTGTACACAGGCTCTGCAGACATATAAGTGATCACCGTACAATACAATTTAGTGACTCACAGGAGACATCTTCTCTGTTGGGAATCATTCCCATTCTCCATTCCTTCCAGATCGCCATGACCACTTCTCTCGGCCTCGTCCCTGCAGAATTAACCACACAAATATCTTAGACTCTGCACTTCTCCAGCACCTCCCTACAAATTCCACCCTCTGTACAAACTCCTTATATAGTGATAGATGGAGTAGGGAGATATGGGGCGATACATAGTGGTCAGGGGGTTATAGAGTGTCAGGTGAGGGTTGTATTTTGTGTTGGCACTAGGCCACAGGGGTGAGAGAGGAGGTAAAGGCCACAGCTTACAACACAATCTCCTGGGGGGAGACAGAAGACCAACCCCCCGGAGATTGTGGTGCGGCTCTGGCCTGTTCCCCATTCCCTGCAGCCCCAGATGATCAGCCACAGCCGTGACCTTCAGGGGTGCAGGGGATGGAGTATAATACTATTGGATTCATTAGACTACGTCGGACCAGCGTAGCATCTATTTATAAACTAAAATGGTCCCGAGGGCCGATGTCAGGGAGTTTATTTAAATAAAGTGCTATCTTGTTTCTGTTATTTTTTTCCATTTTTTCCAGTGATAGTAGTGGAGGTGTCTGTCAGATGCCTCTATTACTATCGCTCGGGCTTGGTGTCAGCCAGCGGCAGTTTTTGTCACCCCAAGGCCGACACTAACCCCGTGTCACTATTACCTCAATACCCAACGCACCAGGGGTACTGGGAAGAGCTGGGTAACCATTAGAAACGGACCCTCTAATGTGAGGGTCTGCTTCTGTGGTGGCTGCAGGCTGGTATTCTTAGAATGGGAAGGGACCAGTATTGATGGTTCTTCCCATTCTGATAGTATTAGGCTGCAGCTGTTGGTTTTACCCTGGCTGGTTATGGAAATCAGGGGGGACCCCACGTTGTTTATTTTTTTTTTAAATCATTCATTTATTGAGAACCCTACAGTGGGCACCTCCTGTAATCATTACAGTGGATGCCCGTGTGCAGATTCTCACTAAATAAACATATTTTCAGAAAATAAAACGACGTGTGGTCCCCCCCATTTCTATAACCAAAAAGGGAAAAATGACAGCGGCAGCCTGATACTATCCGAATGAGAAGAACCATTGTTACTTGTAACTTCCCATTCTAAAAATACCAGTCTGCAGCTGCTCCAGAAGCGGACCTTCACATTAGAGGATCTGCTCCTGACGGTGCGTTGGGTACTGGGGTAATAGTGACACAGGGTTAGTGTCAGCCTCGGGGTGACAAACACCACCGCTGGCTAACACAAAGCCCCAGCGATAGTAATGGAGGCATCTGTCAGACACCCCCAGTACTATCACTGGAAGAAAATGAAAAAAAACACATACAGAAAAAAACACTTTATTTAAATAAAAACTCCCAGACACAACAGCTCTCGTTATCCATTTTATTATAGAAATAAATGCAACGTTGTCCGGTGTAGTCCAAAGGGGAAACCTTTAAAAAACCACCAACCCTACAAACGGGCATCACCCAGCTTTCCGGGATGCTGAATAGCCAATTCAGTGCTGGGAAAACTGGATGACATCCCCCATAGCAGGCGTCCAGGAAAGCTGGGTGCTTGCTGTGGTGGATGTGTCACCCAGCTTTCAAGGGTGCTGAATAGCCTACACAGTGCCTTGGAAAGCTGGGTGACATCCCCACAGCAGTTGTCCAGGAAAGCTGAGTGGCACCCATCCCCCACAGCAAGCACCTAGCTTTCCTGGACACCTGCTGTGGAGGGTTTTCACCCAGCTTTCCCACATGCTGAATGAGCTATCCAGCACCAGGGAAAGCTGAGTGGCACCCATCCCCCACAGCAAGCACCTAGCTTTCCTGGACGCCTGCTGTGGAGGGTTTTCCCAGCTGGATAGGTTATTCAGCATCTGGGAAAGCTGGGTGACATGGGTCACAGCAGGCATCCAGGAAAGATGGGTGCCTGCTATGGGGGATGGGTGCCACTCAGCTTTCCCGGGTGTTGGATCAGGGAGGGGGGGGGGGGGGTCGAGTGGAGGGTCAGGGAGAGAAGGGGCTGAGTGGGTGTCAGGGGGGGGGAGGGGAGGGTCAGGGAAAAAGGGGGGTTGAGTGGGGTGTCAGGGAGAAGGGGGGTCACGTGGAGGGTCAGGGGGGGGGGGGGGGGGGTTGAGGTCGAGTATGGTGTGAACCAGGAGTGAAGAGAGGGGGGGCTGCCAGTCTGCTGCTGCAGACAGATGACCTTCTGCTTTGTACTACTGGACAGTCAGGCACTTACATTTTTATCTAGCAGCACTGGATACAGAGCCAGGGAGAGGATATGAGCAGCACTGGATACAGAGCCAGGGAGAGGATATGAGCAGCACTGGATACAGAGCCAGGGAGAGGATATGAGCAGCGCTGGATACAGAGCCAGGGAGAGGATATGAGCAGCTCACATGCTGTCCAGTGATGTGTGAAGATAACAGCACCAGGAAGGGGGAAGGCCCAGGGAGTGTCTACAAGCTCTGTGTCTACAACTAGCTGTGTGTGTCCCGTAGGATGCTCATGCTGCTCCGCCTGCCACACACAGAGCTATTTGTAGACGCTCCCTGGCTCAGGGGGCGTGGCCAGCTCAGAGCAGTGTGTAACTGAAAACCGGACTTTTGCTATGTAAATCGTGAAGGCGGGACCTCCTATTCAAATCGGGTAAGTCCCGCCCAATTCGGGACACTTGGGAGGTATGCCTTTGCCATTGTTAAATTTCAAAGGCAGTGGCGTCTAGGTTGCAGGTGTGCAGTGTGATAGTGTTATTGGCCTACTGGTGGTGCTGAGATCACTAGTGCACCAGCGGATAGTAGTCCCCAGAGACTATTGCTGAGCTCTTATCAATCGACTTGAGGCCTACAACTGGCTTAACGACTGTTAGCGACTTCACAATGCAGTAAGTTATATTTCCCCCAGCATAGGTAAAAGGGTCCCCCAGTAAGTTATATGTCTTCCAGTAGGTGTATATATAGTTAATATCTCCCAGTAGGTAGTTATATAGGTTATAAGTCCCCCAGTGGGTATATAAGCAGGTTAGAGGTCCCCCAGCAGGTATTTAGGCAGGTTATAGGTCCCCCAATAGGTATATAGGCAAGTTATAGGTCCCAGCAGGTAGAGAGGTCTAATGGGCTAATTAAATATATATAAAAAAAGCTAACATTACTCACCTTTCCTCTAGTCTCTGAAGCTGTCGCTGCTCCCGGTCTTCATGCACAAGCAACGTGACGTCATCAGTGATGACACCCTCACACCGCCTGTTCTGTGTATTCCGGTGAGCCGCAAGCCAGTTTTGGAGTCTTGGCAAGATTTACTTATGGCACAAATCTTCCAAGCCCTCCAATAAGGCTTCAGGCTCCAGTACATTCAGACTAGGGGTCTTGAGAACTGTGGACTGGGCGACTGGCTTCTCAGGCTTATTAGCTCCTCTACTTTCCTCCTTACGACATTCCCTTTACTGTCGTCTTCTGCCCATCTCTTTCTTTCTATTTGTCTGACTCTAGCGCTCTTCTTCTTTACTTTCTCTCGCTTGGTCTGTGAGTATTCCATTACTGGCCAATGTTGTGATCATTGCCTGCTCCTGCTATACCACCAGTGGGTGAGCAGGTGACCCCATTTACTGGTAACAGGAACTATAACACCCTCTAAACTTCTGCCTCTAACTGAACTGCAGCCTAACATGGCAGGCTCTTTATATGCCTGTATCCCCTGTGGAGCGCACTCCCTCACTCTGGAGGAAATGATCTCTAACAAGATCAACCACTGTTTACAGATAAGCAAATGTTTTCAGTCCTCACAGCACATGTACCTTTTGTTTACAGTGGATTAGCTCTCCTGCACTTGTCAATGGTATGGCCCAGTTAGTTACAGAGAAACTTAATATGCTAAACACTGCTATAGAACCACCCAAAACCTAGAGTGACTCAGTGAAAGTGTGGTGAGAAAACCCCTTTAAGACCACTGGTTGGTTGGTTACACACAATACATCCATTTGTTAAATTTCTGATCCTCTACATCTGCCCTGGTCTATTGTAGGTGCCATAATTGTGTAGTGGAAGCATCTAGGGGCAACAGTGGCTCAGTCAAGGAGTAGAATCCCATGCACATTTACAGAGTGGATCTGCCTAGTCCCAAACTGTGTGTTGTGTAAAAATCACCTACCCCCTGTTGTGTCATTGACTACAGAGCTCCAAATTGCCCCTGGAAGTGACTTGGGCACAAAAACCGAGCATCTGGTGCTTCAATAAATGGGTTCCCATTGTAAAGCAGCTGCACAAAACTCTATTAACCATATGCACAATGCCAAGCGTCAGCTGGACTGATGTAAAGGACGTCATCATCTATTCTGGAGCAGTGAAAACGTTTTCTCTAGAGAGGTGAATCAAATCTTATGATTTGTCAGTGTGATGAATAAATCTGGGTTTGGCAGATGTCAGGAGAATGCTACCAACTTTGATGCATAGTGTCTACTATAAAACGTGGTCAATGAAGTGTAGTGGTAAGGGGTTTTTCTTCACTGTTTGACCCTTAGTTCTAGTAAAGGGTAATTTTAAAGTCCTTGTCCAGACATATTTATTTTTGTGGAAAACAGGCTACCATATTGAAAAACATAAACAAGTCTTACATATCTATGCCGCCCACCTCAGCCTGGGTCATTACTGTTCCTACATGTTGCAGGTCCCTGCTGGTCTCCTTTTCTTGGCTCTTTCAACCAACACAAAAGAACATGGTTGAGATTGCCCACCAAGCCAATCAAGGGCTGCAGTGGTAAAGCATGCAGACAGTGATTGGCCGAGTGGACATTTCCCTGACATTTTCTCTGTTGGGAGAAGGAGCCAAGAAATGGAGACCAATGCGAACCCAGGCCTTGAAGGAAAGGCAGCAGCATAGGGGCAGAGAGGTAAGTAGAATAATTATCCCTGGACAATCCCTTTAATACTAGAGCATCCAAGGATATTTTACACACCCTTTTGTCACCAATGTCCCAACAGTTTTGAGGGACAATCTGGGGAAGGTCTTTTCCTGTTCTACATTACTGTGCACACAGTGAGCAACTTAAACATGGTTTGGAGAAACTCAAGTAACTGCACAGTGTCCTGACCTCAACCCCATCAAATACTTAGACAATTGCAAACCTTCTCCCCAGCATCAGTGTCTAACCTCACAAATTTGGCACAGTTTCCCACATTCACCATCCAAAGTCTTGAGTAAAGCCTTCCCAGAGGAGTGGAGGCGGTTATATCCTCCAAACGGGGGACAACTCCACATTACCAACCATTGTAACCATGCAGCAAACTCCTACAGGAGTGATAGTCAGTGGTCCACATACTTTGGGCCATATACTATAGGATCCAAAGTGTTAATAAACAACAAAAAAAAAAAATGTGTTAATTTTTTTAGGATAGAACATTAAAATAAATTTGTCACCTAGAATTACTCCGTATAAAGGCTAGGATATTCATATGAGAGTTTATCAAAGTGTCATCAGAGGACATATAGAACTGAGCCCCACAGTACTAAGGGCGACATGTATGTATTTTGGCGCTCAGACGCCATTTTTTTGCGCACAATAGTAGTGTAGAATGCGCCTGAATCTATGAACCTGTTCTACTGCGGGTCATAGATTTAGCGACAAAGCGACATTTCTGGCTCAGGTAAACCACTTTTAAAGTGTTCTACCTGTTCCAGCAGTAATGTGCCTGGATGTGCCATACTAAAGACATAAGTTTGTAGCTTTATAAGGTTGTGGTGTGACGCCTCCAGCACACCCCTCAACCTCAGGCACATTACAAAGTGCCATGGGCGCCCCATAATGCGCCTGATATTGGAGTGCGCCTGGTTAAATATAGAACGAACAGGGCTGCGCTAGTTTCTGGGCTGAAAAGACGCCAGACTTCTGGCGCAGCCCCGTTAATACATGTCGCCCTAAATCCAGTGTTATTTTTTTAAGAGTATGTCTCATATATGAAATTTTCATTTATTAGCTGTCAGTCTGTAGAAGGGACTGGCTTTTAAATTTGGTAGCTATTTATTTTAATGTACATGGTGGTTACCTTATTAGTGGCCATATCTTCCTTCGATATTGTCTGTATAGATAGTGCAGTACAGTGTACACCTAGACATTATTATTAATTATTTTAGAGCACCACTAATACCAGGGCACTGTACAAGCCAAGGGGTTCAGGTACATAATATAAGACAAATACAAAAAACGCTAAATAACACACTAATATAGAAGGAGAGATGGCCCTGCCTGCAAGAGTTTATAATCCACAAAAGGAATAGATTATTACAGTCTTCAGGAAGTAATAGAGTACTCCCACTTTCACAAGGAGAATAGAGTGACAGGGGAGCTGCATACAGAGTCATTTGTGTGTAAAGTGTTCATGTTCTGCCATATCTAGGTCTTTGTCAATGTAGAGGGGTCATTAATTAGGATTTTCTCTAATGATTATTGAAATGACTTCACTCAACCTGTCCCGATCTATATCACAAAGCTGAGATCTGAGCTGGAGTAAACAAGATGTGTCATCCTGCTGTGTGGGCTCTAGTGGCCAGTGTGGGAACTGCAATATTTAAAGTCTTTTTTTTTATATGATAGTCACATAAAAATAATAAAAAATGTTCTAGAATAAAACTGATTGAGGCACTATGTAATCTACTGATAATACATTTCCTAAGAAAGTCTGGACTGCAGCGACTGTAAATTATGTGACCTCAATTGTCTTTGCTAATTGGCTCAGAGCAGGACTATAAGGTTGGGGTTGTACAATCCAGGAATTGTGTAAGGACGAAACTGCTGCCACCAATGGCACACACTAGTTTCCTAGTAACATCTCTGTACAGCCAATGGCTTCTACTTTGTCTGCACACATTTGCTGGATTGTGGGACCCCCACCTCACGGTGCAAGATATTTCCCAGTCCTCTTATCAGCACTGGCCGGTAGGAGAGGCTGTTTAGTCCAGTGATGTATAGATATAACTGCTAGAAAAGGTGACAGGTTAGCTAAAACAATCTGGACAGGAGCAGGGTGAACAGTAATATAGTCACCCATTCTATACCATCTTGTAGTATATGGTAAGGCTATGCTATTCATTTTATGCATTTATATATAGTAAAGCAGATAGCATTCATTTCAATGGAAGAACCTACTTGAATTGCATTACGCCCTTAAAAGGGTTTATTCACTACAATGATTAGCTTTAAACATGTAGGGACAGGTAATTGAAGACTTTTTCTACATATTTTTGTTTTTTACTTTAGTCAGGATAAGATTTTATCTGAGTGCACACAGGTTTCTATGGTTATCTGACCATAACCCTGCATCTGATTAGAGCAGAGAGTGACATCACCATGTTTGGAGAACACACTCTGAGTTGTTTATCTCTAACAAGATTAGCTTTTGTTGACAGATAAGCAATTGTTTTTACTTCTCACGCACTTGTAGCTTTTGTATACTGAAGATAACATAAACTGCACTTGTCAGTGTCACAGCTCAGCTAGATACAGAGAAGCGAAATAGGATAATCACTACTATAGACCCACCCACAGCCTGACGACAGCAGAGGGAAAGAAAAGCTGCCTGTGACTGTCAAACTGCATAGTGAGAAAACTCCTTTAATCTCAGCAAGCAGCAGTGCAAAGAATGGTGTTTGGACAGAGCTACAGCTTGGAGTCAATAGTTTATAGATGCTCCCTAACAAAGCACAATAGAGCAAATTAGGTTATGCAAATATTTTGTAATCCACAACTGGACTTTATGCTATATATATATATATATATATATATATATATATATATATATATATATAATATATATATATATATATATATATAATATATATATATATATATATACACACTGTAAATCAGCATATCATTGAATATATAGATTTTTTTGCTTTCCCCATTTCTCTGCAGTCCCTCCACAATCTATGCGCTACATCACGCAATTTCTGGGAGGTGCATATGCTGTATTGTTCATCCTGATTCCTATGACACTTACACAGGAAGGCAATTAAAGGTTCAGGTCATATACAGTGTCAGACTGGGATGCCCAGGGCCCACAGGTGGAGCTGACTCTAGAGGCCCATCTGTTGAGCTGTTTCTGGGCCCACCGGTGGAGTTTATTTTGGGGGTCCACCCTACAGCTACTGTAAATGACTGTACATGCCTCTTATACTCTGCCTCTTGCTTTTTGTCTCTTTATCTTTGCTTTTTTTGCCCATTTGGATGATGTATATTAGTTGAAAACAATTCCAGGTCTACCAAGCTCAAGGGCCCACCGGGGGTTTCCACTATCACCCTGTGGGCCAGTCCGAGCCTGGTCATATATCTCTTTTAGCCATTGTAGGGAATTACATTCAGGCTCCTTTTCGACGCTCGTACAATGGAGCCCTGTGTTTTTGGCAGACAGGTTACTGGAAACTGAACTTTGTGCTTTTGTCTTTTTGGCTTCTTTTCTTCACAGTCGCACTGCCAGCCATAACTATATGACACACAAAGTGTCCAGCTTTTACATGACAGATATAGTGCCGCTTATGAGTTTAGGTCGGTCGCCTGCTGGGGCCATTTTTTATTTCAGTATTAACCTTTATATCCGACAGCTAGAGACGCATTGTTGTCTGTGTTGCTCTTCTAATGTCTAGTAAATATCAGGTTACTGTAGAAACCACATGAAAGCTGCGAAGTCAGTGACCCTATTAAAAGAGCTTTATACACAACGCAGAGCGTTGCATGTTCCAGATAGAGGAAAACACTGCACACATTGCCCCCCCTTTCTCCACCTTGTAAAGCACATGTCCGCTAAGTGGTTCACAGCTCTATGATCAAGTCAGGACTGGTAACTATGAGGTTATAAGGATGAATCATTCTATTTCAACTCAACATGAACTCTACAAGGTTCTTTTCAAGAGCATTGAACCCTAAAATCAAGAAAAAGTCACTTCCAGGTTGTCCTTAAGTTGCCCTTTTCTTTCTAGTTTTTAAAACGTCATATAATTGTTGCATTCTGGCCACCTATCTAGCTGACCACCTTCTTCTATTCGCACAATGCTTTGTTGATCTGCAGGATAAGCTCCATGGCCAACCACTAACTAGAAGCAGGTCTAATAAACATTGCCAAATCTAAGTCGATGGAAGTCCACGTGGACAACTCCTCCAGCTTCGTTACAGCAAGTCAACCAGTTGAGAAAGTCAAAACAGTTTCAGTGCCTTGGAAGCTAAACTGTGGCAGATGGTGACTAGAGATGGGCGAATTCTGAACGAAGTCGAACTTTGGGGTACTTTGCGTGAACGAAGTGTGCTTTTGATTGATAAAATGGCTGCGAGCACATGGCGTTACATGGGGCAAAGCACTCTGGGAGGAAAAAGGGCATAGCCTGCATGACATGTGCAGAGATGAAGCCAATCAGAGACCGGCGGGATTCTGTGACGTCACCGCACTATATAAGTCCGAGCGCAACGCTGGGAGTTCATACCGCTCTCACTGTACTGATTAGGGAAGGTGCTGCTACGGCTGCTTATGATATCTCTTACTAAAGAACTGATTTTTATACAGCGATTTTTGGGGGGAGTCTCAGCTTGTCTCAGAGACTGTTCTCTTAATGTTCTATTTCTGATTTTGTGGGGTATTGGATCTGAAGTCCAGTGTGCGTCCAATGCAGCTGCATATACATTTTAATGCTATCTGCTCACAGCACATTGATATCCAAGGGGGATCTAAGCCTGTTCCTGTTGTATTAATTTAAAGAAACAGCGTTTTTACAATACAAATACCACTTCATTTTTGGTTGCTCAATTCTTTTGCGCAATTTACATCCAGGGGTTAATTAAGCGTTGTTCTGCTGTTGAGGTCACTAAAAGAAACCTTCTTTTTCACCGCCAAAAAAGACATTTTTCCTGTAGCATAATTCATAACCGAAGGTTAATTACAAGTTTTTCTCTTTTTGTGTACCGTAAAATACACGCCATTGTAACACGTTACAAAGCTGGTAGTTTTTGGTTGCTCAATTCTTTTGCGCAATTTACATCCAAGGGTTAATTAAGTCTTGTTCTACTGTTGTGGTCACTAAAAGAAACCTTCTTTTTCACCGCCAAAAAAGACATTTTACCTGTAGCATAATTCATAACCGAAGGTTAATTACAAGTTTTTCTCTTGTTGTGTACCGTAAAATACACGCCATTGTAACACGCTACAAAGCTGGTAATTTTTGGTTGCTCAATTCTTTTGCGCAATTTAAATCCAAGGGTTAACTAAGTATTTTTCTGCAATTGTACTTAGTAAAAGAAACATTCTTTTTCACCGCCAAAGAAGAAATTTTGCCTGCAGCATAATTCATATCCGAAGGTTAATTAAGCCTGTTTGTGCTTTTATATTCAGTAAAATACACAGTGTTTTTAAACGGCACATACAAGTAAATTTTTCCGGGCCATTTGTGGAGCGCAATTTATATCCAAGGGTTAACCAAGCTTGTTCCTGGGTTCATTTGGAGTCAAATACAGGGTGTGTATTTATCATATACAGATATCTTCATCAAACAGTGTCTGTACATTTTAGAACAAAAAGTATGTCAGACAGAGAGGTAGCAGGCTCTTCACCTGCGAGTGGCAGAGGCACAAACATTCCTGGAGCAGGCCCAGGTCGCAGCACAGCAAGGGAATGTCGCAGCAGGGGTCACTCGGTGAGGCCACAACTGCCGCTGCCATCTAGCGGCCGTGTGTTGTTCAGCAACCCAATGGTTCTTGATAGGTTGACTAGGTCATCCACTTCCTCCCAGATGATATCTGACAACCCCAGCCAAGAGTCGGTGGGAACGTCAGACACAACCCTTAGGCCTCGTTCACACGGCTTATTTCAGAACGTATTTACAACGGATTGCCGATCGTAAATACGTTCTGAAATCAGTTGAAAATCAGTTGCAAATAAGTGGCACTAAGTGTGGCACGTATTTGTAACTGATTTCCCGACGGATTCACCATCTCCAATCATTGTAGGTGGTGAATCCGTCCGTAAATAATTGACATGTGAACTGTTTTTCAGTCCGGATTGCAGTCGTCAATCCGCGGCGGCAATCCGGAACGGAACTACGCGTCGTGTGAACGACGAGCCGTATTTTCTATTGAAATCACTAGAAAATAGGCTGTGACTTATTTCGGACGGATTTGCCGACGGATTGACGATCGTCAATCCGTCGGCAAATACGCGGCGAAATAAGCCGTGTGAACGAGGCCTTAGTTGGCATGGCCCGGGAGCGGGTCAGCGGCCCTCACCTGTCCTCAACCCGCCTCTGTCCCATCCGGTTCCCTCAGCCAGAGATCTACTATGTGGTCTGGGCTCAGCGCCACTATATAGCGAGGATGAACAATTTGAGGAGGGCAGTCAGCAGCTACTTGGCAGCGAAGAAATGGGGCCAATATCCCCTGCTTCTTGCAGTAGGCGGCAAAGTATAGATGTGGAAAGTGGCATGGGAGGTCATGTTGTGAGGGGTCAGCCTCTGCATACCAAGACCGGTGATGAGGACAGCAGTGACGATGAAACACAAATAGATGATGATGTAGCCGACCGCACTTGGGAGCCGGATGAAGCAAGGGATTCATCATCGTCAGGAGAAGAGGGCGTCAGCTTGTGCGTCAGCAGCCGTGAGTCAGCAGGGGAGCAGCAGTGTGAGGTCGGGAGCCAATCGGCCACGGAGTAGAAAACCCGGTCCAGATGCTCCTGCTCCTCGCTACACATGGCGCCAGCAGTTGTTCAGCGAGGCGATTGCAAAGAGACAACAGTATGCGTCCAACCACCCTAAGGTGTAGAAGCTGACCGTGCTCCTGTCCAAGTTGTTGTTACTGCAGTCCCTCCCTTTCCAAATGGTGGACTCTGCACCATTCAGAGAACTAATGGCTTGTGCCGAGCCGAGATGGAGAGTTCCAAGCCGTAATTTCTTTTCCAAAAAGGCAGTACCAGCACTTCATAAATATGTAGAACAGAAGGTTAGCCAGTCCTTGAGCTTATCGGTTTGTTCCATGGTGCACGGCAGCGCGGACGTCTGGAGCTGTAATTACGGTCAGGGCCAGTACATGTCCTTTACGGCCCACTGGGTGAATGTGCTTCCTGCCCAGGCACACCAACAACTTGGACAGGAGACGACGTTTTCTCCTCCACGCTGTCAAACTGCGGCTCCTGCTCCAATGTCCTCCTCCTCCACCACTACCGCCATCTCAGCCTACACAAGTACTGCTCCATCATACCACATGTGTAGGGCACAGTGGTGTCACGCAGTTCTACACCTGACTTGCCTCGGCGAACAAAGTCACACAGGGGAGGAACTGCTCCGCGTCATGCAGCAAGAAATCGATGTGTGGCTTTCTCCACGCCAACTGCAAATCGGAACCATGGTGAAGGATAATGGGAGGAACATGGTGTCCATGCTGCACCGACGAGGGATGGACCATGCACCCTGCATGGCGCTTGTGTTCAATCTGGTTGTGAAAAGGTTCCTGAAGTCTTCCACCGATCTTCAGAAGATTCTGAAAATGGCCAGGAAACTGTGCATGCACTTCATCCATTCCTACAAAGCCAGGAACACCCTCCTCGAATTGCAGCGCCAGAATGGTCTCCCCCAACACACTCTGATATGCGATGTTGGAATTCCAGCCTGCACATGTTGGACCGACTATATGAACAGAGAAAGGACATTAACGATTTTTTCATGATCCAGGCGGACAGGAGTACTCCCCTGTGTAACTTTGATGTCAGCCAGTGGCAGCTCATGCGTGACACCTGCCGTTTGTTGAGGCCATTCGAGGAGGCGACGTTATATGCCAGTCGCCAGGAGAACGGGATGAATAACGTCATTCCACTGCTTCATGTCCTGGAACAGATGCTGAAAAATCTGTCTGGGCAGGGGACTGGAGACGTGGCGACTACATCTCGCGGCCACATGAGTCCGGTGGGGACTGAAATGGAGGAGGAGGAGAAGGAGGAGGACATTGGAGCAGAAGCATTGTCATGTGAAATGAGTGGATTTTCTACCCAAGTGACAAGAGAGGAGGAGCAGGAGCCGCTGGAGATGAGGAAGACGAGTCAGATGACCCGCAAGCACCGTGGCAGTATACAGTGGAGAAGGAGGGAGCCCCTCGGAGTCACTTGTGCAGATGGCCCGCAGCATGCTGATTTGCCTGGCTAGTGACAGCCGAATAGTCACCATCCGGCAGAGAGATGACTTCTGGCTCTCCACCCTATTGGACCCTCGCAACCGGTCCAAAATGGGAGCCTGTTTCCCAGCTGCTGAGAGGGAGCACAAACTCAAATCCTATAGGGAAATCCTCCGTAGTCAGTTGGCCTCTGCCTATGTGTGGCATCGTCCCTCCTCTGACAGGTCTGACCGGGGGGTTCTTCAGCGCTCACGTACTACTGCCGCAGCTGCTGGGGGAAGGTGGGGGGGTAGGAGCAGTACCAGCTCCATCAGCAGCAACCTAAGTTTGGAGTCACTGATGAGCAGCTTCCTTTACCCGCCTAATGAGGAGGGCAGTCGCCAGCAACAGCAGCAGCAGGACCTGAAGCAGACCCTGAACCAACAGGTCGTGGCCTACTTGGACAGCACTCTGCCACCCAGTTAGAGAATCCGATGGACTACTGGGCAGCCAAACTGGATGTGTGGCCGCAACTTGTCGAGTTTGCAGTGGAGAAGCTGTCCTGCCCAGCCAGTAGTGTGGCATCAGAGCGGGTGTTCAGTGCGGCGGGGGCCATCGCTACCCAAAGGAGAACCCACTTGTCCACGGGAAATGTGGAATGACTGACCTTTGTCAAGATGAATCAGGCGTGGATCGGCCAGGATTTCCACACACCAATGCCTTAGGCGTCAGACTACATCAGCCATGACGCCTCACCCAAACTGTGGAAATGAGTCTGGGTTCAAACTACCTGCCTCAGTCACTATTCTGATGCCGCCACCCGCCTGATGCCACACATCTGCTGCCAGTTTCTCCATCTGCCTACCACCATCTTTACCAGGGACTGGTATTGCCACCCACCTCCACTCTCTGTCATTGTGCCACTCTGTGGCCTACTCCTGTTTTTGCCACCTCCAGAATGTCATTGTGCCACTGTCTGACCTCATGATGCTGCTGTGGCTGCTGCCGTGACCTACACACTGTGTCATTGTGCCACTCTGTGGCCTACTCCTGTTTTTGCCACCTCCAGAATGTCATTGTGCCACTCTCTGACCTCATGCTGCTGTGGCTGCCGCCGTCACCTCCACACTCTGTCACTGATGTTGCCACCTGAGCCCTCAGCTTGTTTTTTCAGCTGTCGCTGCCATGACTTTATCAGGCTACATTCCCGCTTCAGTTTTTTGGTCAGTTTTGCCCTCTTAAGTGCCCAGGGAATTTTATAGTGAAGCGATTCTAAGAGCGGCGGCAGTCATCTGCGTGTCATACTAAAACACAACATTGTATGAAGACCAAATCAAGCTCCCTCTGCATATTTAAGCATGGCACAACGTTCTACAGCACCCTGCAGGCTCTGTGCAGCCTGGAAATAGCTGTTTTTTAACGTGATTCGTCCAGAAGTAATTCGGACCAAAACTAATTTTGTCGGGAAATTCAGCGAAGTGACCGAATCGAATTTTTGAGAAATTCACCCATCTCTAATGGTGGCACCAAAATTTATATAGTAGCATAGATACAGGAAACACATTCAAATGAAGTAGAGACATGGGTTCCAGACTATGATGGTCCACCCTTCACCATCAATGCTGATGTACCGTATCTACCAAGATCATAAAGGCAAGAGATCCATTCGCAAGTCTCCAAATTGTCTGGTGTGCAAACCAGCTCAACAAGTGTACCAAAATCTGAATCTTCAACTCAAATGTTAAGACAGTCTTGTTCTGTGGGAGTGAAAAATGCCACTTCTCAGTTAAAAGCAGAATCTACAAGTCTTCATCCATCATTGTTTGCACTATGTCATAAGACTGGTGGCCAGTCTTCTGGGTCTCAAATGTTGTGGTTCTCCAGCAGAGACAAAGAGAACCAGAGATATGTGAAAACAAAAGGGCATGGAGAAAATTTGTAGACAGGCCAGAATCCACAAGAACAACATCAGAGGGAGGGACTCGTTGAGATGGAGTCTTTCCCAAGTAATTAGTGCTGTTTCCGCAAAGCTAACCTGGTCCCAAGTGAAGACGAAAGCCAAAAACTGGTAGCAGTGGAAGTCTTTCAAGTTGGCCCTATTTATTCATTAGAGGGAAATAGGAAGTGTTGATTATGGCCACCAATATAGTTCCATGGGATTTCCTGGATCCAAAAATAGCAAGACTGGAAAGCTGGGTGACATCACATATGGGCCCTATTTTAGTCACCAGAGTACCAGGATACCTTCAAGACATAGAAGATGTGCTCAAGGCTCTAAAAGATGTTGTATGGGTCGATAACAATAGCTGAATTACCAGCGATGTTGAATCCCTCTATACAAGTATCCCCCATCCAGTAGCACTAGCTGCCCTTCAACATCATTTATATCATCACAGTCATTACTCCCTTACACTGTAAAACTATATATGAGATGTAGTTAATTTTCTTATGACGCACAATTATTTTATGTTTGATAATTGTTTTTATTTGCAGTCCAAGGGAGTCTCGATGGGGGCCAAATATTCTCCCTCACTAGCTAACCTTACAGTATCCTGGTGGGAGGAATTGTTTATTTTTACAGATGGTAATCCATTCATTCATCATTTGGACTGGTACGGCAGATACATCGATGACCTCCTCATTATTTGGAGGGGCGATGTATCTGCCGTACCCTCCTTCATAGCTTATCTTAACAATAACCCCTTTAATCTTTTTGTTCACTTTTTCTACCAGTACACAGCAAATCAATTTTCTAGATTTAGAACTTGTAGGACATTACAATCAGCCTATAACCACTAAAGTATACCGTAAGCCCACTGCAGGGAATACTATAGTTCACTTTAATAGTTTTCATCCCAAAGCAACACGGAGATCTATCTCCATGGGTGAATACACACAAGTGAGGCGTAATTGCACACACGATAGAGATTTTGATATTGAGGCTAATAATGATAAGACTCGCCCAAAGAGGATATCCACAACAATTATTGACAAACGCCCAAGAGAAAGTTAGATGCAGACTTGAATTATTACATCCTTCAAATGATAGAGTTCCCCCTGTTTCTACACCCACACTTGTATTGGATTATACCAAACAATATCAACATATAAAAAATATTGTGTCCAAACACATATCTATTTTACGGGAGGATGACGCACTGGACTCAATCCTCACACAGGGTTATAGAATTGTATCACGCCGTGCAAAAACCCTAGGCAACACTCTAACTTCCAATTGTTTCAATACCAAAAAATATAGTTCCCACTGGTTGCAATGCAAAGGCTTTTACAAATGTGGATTACGCTCTTGCCGTACTTGCAATTATGCCACTCCCAGCAAAGATTTTACTGATACGGCAGGTCTCAAAACATTTAATATAAAACAATTTTTGAACTGTAATTCGAATTATGTCATATATATGGCTACATGTTCCATCTGTAAAATACATTACATTGGTAGTACCATCAGAAAACTTAAGACTAGATTTTTGGAACATATAAATGATATTACATCTACTTCCAATAGAAACAAATCAGGTTTAACTAAACATTTTATAACCTGTCATAACTGTGATTATTCTTCTCTTACCATTAAAACTATTGAAAAGATTGTCAATCCCATCAGAGGTGGTGACACAGTGCGCCTCCTAAGGGATCGTGAGGCATACTGGATCACTATTATAAATACTGTTGCTCCTATAGGTATGAACATCAAACGAGAATCATTATGTTATTTTTAGATCAATTATTTATTTACTTACCTATAAAAAGTATCACACATATGGCATCAGTATTTACATAAATAGGTTCCACATATATTTCAGCTCATTCATTGGTCTTCTTACCTGTTTTTGCACATCTCTATAAGCCGTGGGGTTTACGTCATCTTTTGTTGTAATTTTGCATGCATAATTCGGCTTTTTCTTCTTTGCGATTGCGCAATGTTTTCCCTTGCCCTCACTATGCACCTTCCTGCTAGAGCGCATGCTCGCAGTTTGTCATTTTCCAGTTCCGGAACGCTGTCAGAGAGGCGGGCATTAGAAGCATTGCTCAATAGGTAAGTCAATTACAGTCTACTCGCGTAGACATTCTATTGGTAATTATTTTCACCATCTCTATATATACACTTGATATTCTAGTCCTTTTAATATCGCTATGAGTAAGGGCATTGTCTTGTACGCCCGAAACGCGTTAGCGTAGGTTCTCCTTCTTCTCTGTTTTTTGGCTACCACTTGCTGCCATTGCTGCTCTTATCATGTGCTGCTATGCATTTTAATTTTTGTTACCAATAAAGTTTTTTTGATTTTAAACCATCTCTTCTCAGCGTACGGTGCTGGATACAAACCTACATTGGAATTATACAGCGGCAGCTTGAGCGGACTTCCGTGCACCTACCACTTTGGTGGGAGCTGGCTATACTACTTTGGAACTGTGGGCCCTATTTTGGCAGCCATAATGGTTATCACTCACAGAATAAGGTATAACTGAGAAAATCTTTTGGACACAATGAATTGTATGGATGGTTTTAGGGGGAAATGTTCTTTTAAAGATAATTTCTGTCTTAATTATTGTGTCAATTTTAGTTCTATGTTGATCAGTTTCCCTTATCCTTCTGGCTATCTTGGCTTCACGTTCCAGATAGAGAGCTCCAAATCTCCTGCATAGACACAGAGGTAAAGAATACAATTCTGGCTGCCCACAGTCACCACTAGGGGGAGCCTAGGAGCTTACTGTATACTGTTAATTTTCTTTTCATGTAATAGTATACAAGGACAGTACACCCAGCCTTGTCTGTTACACGCTATTCTTTCTGAAGGTGGTGCTGCAGAAAATACAAAAAAATAAATCAAAGTTGGCCAGCACATCCATTTTCAATTTGTGTAGTGGTTAGTGCACACTGTTGTGTTTGCAGAAAGTAAATTCTCAGTTTTGAGAATTTATTTGCTGCAGCCATTACACATATAAAAAGTGAATATCCCATTTACATTTATTGAATGTATTTTTAAGAATTGTTTGATATTTTATTTTTATTCATTTTCAGTAGCATGACCCTTTAAAATGTATTTCCAGGTTTTCTCCCTGGTTAACCTTTGTAATTATCAGAGCTGTGGAGTTGATAAGCCAAAGCCCCGACTCCAACTCCGACTCCTCAATTTTCTTGACACTGACTCCCGACTCCCACTCCCTCATACATGACACATGTTTAAGTGATAACTTCACTGTAGTAAAATGGTAACATCCGGCTTTTTATCACCTTATGATACAGTAATAAAGCTATTTAGGTACAACTTACACTGACAAGCAAAAGGGTAACAATGTTTTTAACTTCTGACTTTCAGGCTCCACATCTCACCATCCACTACAGCTTTGAACATGAGACTTGCATAACTTTATAGACTATCATCTCACCTATCTTATATATACATTATTTAGTATTTAGCATCTGTTTAGTTCTTGTCATGTAACTGCATTGTTTCTGTTTAGCCCCTAAACATCAAAATTTGGCTTTCAGCACTGCTTGAATCCTTCTGGGCTCTGAATCAGATTCAAGCATGTCTTGACCAAACTCTGATCCCAGGTCTCTTCTACACTTTCTCAATGTTGGTGCAGACTGGATTTGGGTACGAATACAGCTTTTTCTACAACTCTACCCACAAGTGTTGGATTGGGTTGAGGTCTGGGGACTATGGAGGCTAATACAGCAACTCTGCTTCATTGTCATTGAACCCTTCCTTCTCCAACCTTGACGTCTGCTTCAGGTCGTTGTCCTGCTGGACACTATGTCGTCCTTTTCATACCCATAGTACTCGACTGTATGAAGTAACTCATCTTGTAGGATCCTCACATAGAGCTCAGCATTGAGGTCACCATCAATCCTGGTCAAGTATCCAACATCTTTGGCTGTGAAGCCTCCCCATATCCTCAGGCTTCTTCCACCGAACCTGGAAGTTCTTCCAGCTTCTCGATCCGTTAGCCCCCTTTTTCCTTAATTCTTCCAAACCAATTTGCCCCCATCAGAGCCCGGTCTATTGACTTTCATCTCATGGCTCCATTCCCCGC